>JAULBY010038954.1:0-13864 GCA_032358315.1 Ophiocytium majus | reverse complement strand
CAGCGCCGCCCGCCCTGCCGCGCGCCGCGGCTCCCTCGGCGACTCCACGCTTTGCTCGGAAACGCCACCCTCAGCCGCCAGCTCCATGGCCGCCGTTGCTGCCGCGGCAGCCTCTCTGCAGCCGCACGCGCACCGCAGCGGCGCCCGCCGCTCTGCTGAGCCCGCCCTTCCCACAGGCAGGCCCAGGCGCGTGGCGCCGGACCCACGCCTCAACGTCCCCGGCGTCACTCCCGGCGAGCGTGTGGACAGCGACGTCGCGCGCGCCTACTTCCGCCACTGCGCCGACATGGGCCACATGCTGGGTGGCGACTTCGACAGGCGCTGCCGCGGCGCGGCGGCGGCGGAGGCCGCGCGCGTCTGCAGCGGCCTCGCGGCGCCGCCGTTCCTGAGCCCCCTGCACTGGGTGCAGAACGGGGCGGCGGCGGCGGCGGCGCTGCCCGCGGAGGCGCGGCGCGAGCTGGCGGACGGGTTTGTGGACCGCGCGATTTACGCGGCGTTCCGCGGGCGCGGCTGCCACGGGGATTTTGACTCGCTGCTGCGGCACGTGAGCGCGCACGGGCGGTGGGCATACGCGCGCCCACACTCGGGCGAGACGGCGCTGCACGCCGCGGCGTTCCACGGGCACCTGGAGGCCGCGCGCCGCATCGCCGCCAACCTGAGTCCGCAGCAGCTCATGGCCCGCGACGCGCACGGCAACACAGCGCTCGACCTGGCGCGCGTTCGCAGGGACGTGGACCTCGCGGACCCGCGGCGTGTGCGCGACAAGGAGACGGTGGCGGCGCATCTGGAGGGGTTGCTGCGGGCGCACGGGCTGCTGGCGCCGCAGCGCGCGGCGGAGGCTGAGCAGACGGGATGCTATAGCCCTGCTGAGCAGTGGCCTGGCGGTGGTGCTCAGCTGAGTGGTGGTGCTGCTCAGCAGCCGGCCGCTGGTGCCGCTGCCAGTGCTCAGCAGCAGGCTGGGAGTGCTGCTGCCGCGGACGCTCAGCAGCGGCCCGAAGGCGCCGCTGCCTCTGCTGGCGCCCAGGCTGCTGTGCCGCAAGCGCCCGCCCCAATACCGACTGCCAGTGCAGGTGCCACGGCAACTGTGACGAACCCGAGCCCTGCCGGCACCACGGCGCCAGCTGCACCTGCCACCGCGAGCATTGAAGTCGACACTGACGTGGCCGCGGAGCTGCTCGTGTCACCCAAAAGCTGAACCGGCGCAAGAGCTGAACCGGCAGCTGAAGGCGGCTGCTGTCCCGGAGGGCCTGTGTCCATGTGCGCAAGCGCTTTTTGATCCATGGTGGAATGTGACTGCGCAGGAACACTGCAGCCCCGCTCTGCAGCAACCTTGCGCTGCTGCTGCGCAGCAGGGCATGGCAACATCCGCGCCTGCGTCTGCGGCTAGAGCCTGTAGTTTCTGTGCTGCAGCAGACCAGCACTGGCACGGCGCCGCCGTCACCTGCATTCCTGGGCATGGCTTGGTGTGCTCTCATTGGCAGTAGAGCTGCTGGCCGAGTGGCTGCCTGTATGCATTTCTGCACAGCCCATGTGTGGTTTAAAGAGCTGCAGGGTGAACGGGCTGCCAAACTTCAACTTCAAGTATTGGGCCAAGTTGAAGTTGCACTCGTGCCGCTGTTGTGACGGGCGCACGGACACGTCAGCGCTGTGCTTGCGTGCGCCCATGCGAGCGACGGTGCCAGTGGCATGCCATCTGTGGCCACTGGCTTGGCAGAGCACGCACTTGGTGAGTTATGCTCGCTTCGTTTAGCCGCAGCCGCTGCTGACACGTGCAAGGCAGCTGCCGCGCTGTCAATGGTGGAGCAGCACGTGCGGGTTGCTGCACCTGCATTTTCTGCAACTGTGCCTGGAGCCAGTGCCAGACATGCAGCACGGATACAGAACACACAAGCCTGGCTTTCTGACACAGCGTTTCCCAGATAGAGAGAGGTTCACATGCGAGGATGCACCCGCAGCCCAACAAGTCACAGACAGGGCACATGCGACCCTTGAACACAAGACCCAAATGTGCACATATCAGTGTCATGACTCATGTGCCACCCACTGCTGTGTCGCACGTGTCTGGCAGTGCAGGGACGGTACCTTGCGTCTGTTTGCTCACAGTCAAGGCGCGAGGCGTTGAGGGTGCGGCGCTGCCATGACGGCACGCGCGGCATGAATAGACCCAGGGCATAGCACACACAGGCAGATGGCAGGCACAAACAGCGATCAACTGCGCTTCCGGAGCATGGCGCCACCCCAGCAGTCTGTGAAACAAAGAGCCGATGAAGTCAACCAACGGTAGCATGGCCCGTGTCGGCCGCTGTAGCCTTGGCTGCCTCACGCGTGTGATGTTTTGATGTTTCATTTTTTCGGTTTTTTTTGCGTGTTTTTTTGTTTGTTGGAACCTCTAGTGCCGCCCATGTGCCTGGCCAGGCACTGCGCGCGCGCGTTGTTGTGGCTGAGTGTGGGCGGCGCCCGGCGTTTTGGTGCGCCAGTAAGAGCTGCGTCCTGTTCAGTGGCAGCGCACACACACGGCGTACAGCGCAAGTGGGGTTAGAATTGGTGTTATGATGTAGCATAGCTGGTAAGTGGATGGTGGACATAGTGCGGGGGCGCATGGTGCTCGGGGGGGGTTCCACCCGGATGCAACTCCACCCGGATGCAACTGGCGGGCCCGTACATTCTGTCTCAAGCTCAAAAGGAGGACACTCTGTCGTGTGCTGCACTTGTCTGAGTGCCCGCCGCTTCTTCAGCCGGTGGCTCCCCAGGTGCACACGCCCACAACCAACAAAGGAGCGCGCCCATCGTACCCTGGAGCGCTGGGTGCACCACAAACATTGATGGGGTGCACTACAACACGCCTGCAAGTACAAGCCGCCACTTCCGTGCCAGTGAGTGTGCGCCGTTGAGCTGACGCATACATGTCCTTAACATGCGTACCAAAGGGTTGCCGCCCCAGGCTAGTCACTTCAATACAATCCACCAACCTCTTTCCAGACGCGCTGGCCGTACTTAAACACACCAAGAGGCTACAACAGTACTACTGGAACAGGAACCACCCCGACCACCGTAACGACTGCCTACTCCGTGTCTGTGCCAACCTGAAACCCACCATTTCAAACACTGCTTGTAAAGCGCCCCTGTTCAGTCACCCGCCGCTTCAGCACCGCACCGACCATGCTCCTGCGCCGTAGGCAGCGCTGCTGACAAGCATGACAAGCAACTGTACCCAACCACCTCTCCCCCCCCTCCCCCCCTTCCCTGCCCCTTAGCTGAAAAAATTGTGTGGCACACTCACCCGAAATGGGAGGCAGCCTAAAGCCGCCCGCGCCCGTGCCGCCTCCCGCCCTCTCCTCCTCCAGCAGCTGCTGAGCAGCAAAGCCTCTGCTGAGCAGCAACGCTGCTGCCGCCGCTGCGACGGGGCTCCCAGAAGAGCACAGCGAAAAAATAAATCAATGACTGACTGCCCAGCGACCGCCGCCGCCTCTGCCGCGCCCCCCCCCCAACCACCGCCGCTGCGGCTGTGAGCATGCGCGTGCAGCTTGCTCCACGCCCCGCAAGGGGGCGCCTTGTGCGTGTGTTTTTGACACGGTGCTCAGCGGCAGGTGGTGGTGTGTCGCGGCGCTCGGGGTGGCGGGTGGCGGCGGCGCTCGGCGGCAGCGCTTAGGCGGTGGTGTCTTCCTTGTAGGACATGACCTGACGGCAGAATGCAAGGGTTTGGTGGCAGGAGAACGGGAGAGTTTCGTGGGTGAGAAAAAAAGGATGCTGTACGGGAGGAGATAAAATGTGAGCCGTGTGCACGTGTAGTAGCTGGTTGCCACCACCGCGGGCCCTATGGCCGTTGAATGCGGGCACAGATGCATACAACGTACTTCTAAGAGTAGTACTACAGTAGGATACATATGCGAACAGGTCAGAAGCAGAAAAAAACCTGTCAAAGAAACGTCGCCAATTCGGCAAATAATTGCACTGACATTGCATGCACGTGTAGCCCGCAGTAACGGACATGGCGGTGGCATTCAGGGTGCCACAGCTGGCCGCAACAAAACCTGTGAAACGCCCCAAAAAAAATGCCAGGTGCGGAGGACCCCACATCGATGATGGGCGCCATGCCAGCTTCAAAAGCCAGCACGCAGCTGCCCAAGCACACTACTTTCAAGCTCTGTATTATGCACCAAAATGCATGTGTGTTCATACACGTGTACATGCCCTGGTCATGCTCTGTATTCATAAACGCGCACCACATTCCATGTGAATTCACGTGCATCACATCATGTACATGAACATTGTGAACATGAACATACCTGGTCGTGGCCCATGGCAGACATGACGGTGACGATGAGGGTCTTGCCGGCGTCAAAGTCAGCGCGCAGCTGGTCGTCAAAGCCCTCGGGGAAGCCGGGCAGCTTGAGGTCGTCCTTGGTGTCGCCGCCCTCTGCACGTGTCCAGTAGCGGCAGCAGCGATTGCGCACATGCAAGTCAGTACGCAGGTTTTCAACGCGCGCGTGCTCAGCAGCAGTGATTGCACGCCATGCAAGTCAGCACACAGGTACGTACCACAGTAGTACATTCACACTCTTTGAATATACCTCAGTTCATCATTTGAGCCGTGTCATGTCACCACGGATGTCATGATAGTGCACGCTGCTGGTGTCACCACCCCTGGACGAGCTCAGCAGCCGCAGCAGCGGCAGTGACGGTGCACCCTTCCATTGCAGCCTGAGAGGCTGGCTGTGTTTGCCAGACTTGGAAAAAAAAACTGAACTCGGCATCGGCGCAACACAAGCTCAACACTGCTGCATTCCCGGCATGTGGCACAGACACTGCCCGCCAATGCCCCATGCCAGCCCGCACTGGCTGCGTGACAGGGGAGGGTGCATGGCGGCGGTGCGCCAAGTGCACACACTAGTGGGCAAGAGGCATGTGCGCAGCAGGCGTTGGTCCACCGCATTTGCTTGCGGATGCAGAAACTAAGGGCACTTGCAACCGAACAGGGTGTGACCCAAAACAATACTTCTAGAAGTATAGTTCAGTGCTCAGTGGTACCGCCATGGTGCTGACGCCGAGTTTTCAACACCAGACACAATGACAAGTTCAACACCTGCTGCACATGAGTGCTACACGCATAATCATCAGAGCGTACAGGGAGGCATCGCCACTTGTGTGAGTGCGACAGGGAGCCGCTGTCCCAGCGACTGGTGCAAAACAATGCTCGGGTGCGCTCTGTGTGTGGTGGCCGCAACTCAAACATGGCGCAGCACGCAGGCCAGCCCAGGCCGTGCAGGCAAGGTGAACTCATCCACCACTGCATCTGTGCCATGGCTGTGCGGAAATTTCAGAGGGAAACTCACCGGTGAGGAGGGACAGGAAGCCGTCGTCGGAAATGTCAAGCAGCTGGTACTCCGCGCGCGCCACGTTGGGCACCGACGTCGCGTGGGAGGTGGGCACAATGTCCTCGAGCTTCTTGCCGTTGAAGATGTCAATGGCGGTGAAGTTCGCCTTGGCATGGCCGTGCTTGCCCGTCTTGGACGTGGACACGTTGACCACCTTGCACGGGCGGCCCTTGATCACAATGTAGCCGCCCTGCGGGGGCCGGCAGAGGCAGCGCCAAAAGAAGTCGTTTAGCAGCAGCAGCAGCATTGTGCAGAAATGTTGGTGCGGTGCTGTAAAGTGACGGCGAGGTGCTGTGGCTGAGGTGTACATGGCTGAGGCGGATACTTCGGTTTCCACAGTCAACGTGCGCGCCGCCAACGTGCCAACTTCAACTGGCAGAGACACCAATGGCACACGTATGTTTGGTGACTGTGGACTCTCTGCAGGACTGCACCAGTGCGGCCGTACTCCGCTAGTGGCGCACGGCCTACACTAGCGGAGTACGGCCAAGGCGGCTACCGCAGGCCTGCGCGACACCTGCATGGCTGGTGGCACCCAAAGCGCAGCAGCAGGCCATTCAACAGCCAGGCAGCACCATCACCGTCATCGCCCCCCCCCCCCCCCCCCCCATGTGTGTCACCTTGCGGATCTGGCCAGCGTCCATGGGGAAGGTGTGCGAGGCGCCCGCATCGGAGACGGTGAAGTCGTAGTTGTTCAGGGCCTCCTCGGTGGTAGTCTCAGCCATGATTGCTGCCTGCGCCAAGTGATCGCAGCAGCAAGCGTGCGCGGGGTTAGACCGCTGCCTTGCAAAGCGCTGGGGACCGCACGTTCCCAGCACAACCCTGCCTTGACAAGCGGATAGCGGGCAGCACACTGGCGGTGGGTCGCTGTCAGCTGCTGCTGGGGGCTTGCCAGGCCAACAGCACTGATGTGGGGCGTGCACGGCGGGCGGGCGCTCCTCCCGCAGCGCGGCGCCGGGTTGCGCCAACACAATAAGGTTGGCGACTGCGCGCCGGTCCCACACCGTGCTTTCGTGCCCTTCCTTCACTGCCAAAGCACGCACACACACCCCACATGCCCCGGAAGGAGGTGCACGGGAGGGTAGGGAGTTGACGCTGCCACTGAGGCAGCCGCCACCCACCCACAGCGCCCCGCCTGCGCTCCACGCACTCGCTGCAATTGCACTCCCTCGACTGCGCGCTTGTTGCGTGCGAGAGAGCTGCAACATGCTCCGCGCGCCCATGGGCTCGTCAACAGCGCCTGGCCATGTACGTGGCGCTCACCTGTGGGGGGGTGCTAGCGAGAGGCTGTTGGAGGGGGGAGTGGTCGGGGGACGAACCTGCCGTACACTGCCAGCGCTGCTGCCACACACGCCCAAAGTGCTTGCAAGCAGCGTCGCATTTTCACTTCCCTCCTCCCCCAGGTGGGTATACTCGGGTATACCGGTGTCAATTCGTCGAGTCACTTAGTGTGTCACAGTCATCGCGCTTTTTTTCTTTGAGCAGACGCCGGCGGCGCCCCGGGGTGTGTGAGCGCGGCTGGTGGCTGGACTGGACTGCATTGACAGGCATGAGGTTGCTGGTGCCGCTGCTGCTGGTCCTGGGAGCGTCAGCTCCCTGTGGAGCCCTGGTCAGCCACCACTTTCCACTGCCTCGCAGCAGCAGACTTGCTGGAGCATGTCGTCGTCCAGGAAACCGCCCAGGTGCTGCTCTTGGTGGGACGCGCATGACTGTGGACGAATTGGAGGAGGGCCAGAGCTACATCTCGTGGCTGGGAAGGAAGCTGGAGCTGTCTCGGAGGCCGCCGCCAGTGCTCATTCCCAGGGCGAGAATACAGAGGGTACGTAGCACCAGGGAAGCGAGTCACCAGCAACATCCCCTCCTGTCATGATGCCGACTTGATGTGCTGCGCGCTGAACAGCACATGCCAGGAGCGAGGCGTAGCAGTGCGGTGCCAATGATAATCGCACGTGCATTCTCGCCAGCAAGCGAGGTGCAGTACCAGAGCGGAGTGCTAGATTCACCCATGTTGAAGCTGTACAGGTAGCTGCCGCGCAGACATGCAGCGGCAGGCGTCGCTGCAATCAAACGCCATTTACTGCAGCACATCCTGTTTGCTTACCCCACTGCAATATGAAGCGGAGATCAGACACAATATGCAAAGCCTTTGCCACAATGACCTAATCGCCGCTACAATGAACAGGTGGTGGCCGTGCACAGCACAGCTGTAGCGTGTAAACACACCAGTGCCCTCCGGCACCGAAGCAGTCATGCACTGTCCCACCCTTCCCAATACACACGCCCATTGCACCGCTGCCGGTGGTGGCAGGACTTTGCAGTTTTGCTAATGCGGAGCAGCTACGCCATTGCTGACGAGCTGGACTACACCCCCATGGACCAGTTTCAAAAGGAGTTCTTCCTCTTTAGGCAGGGGGAGTGGCAGGTGCGTGTGGCAGGCACCGACGCGGCACTCAGGAATCAGCGCTCACTGCTGTTGCTTGCTGGTGATGAGTCTTTATTAACTGCCTGGCAGAGCACACTCTTGCAGTTGAAACATGCATGGTTGCACGGCTATGCAGCCAATACACCGCACCCCGGCCGCCGCCACCGCAATGGACCCCTATCTGTTCAGCAAATGTCAATGGTGATAGCGCTCGCAGTGCCGCAGTTCATGCTCATCCAGTGGCATAGCTTAGAGAATTGGCTCCGCCCCTCCCCCCACGCTGTTTGTTCTGCCGTCCACCGCACGGCTGACAGGACTTCCAAAAACAGCACCCCGGCATACTGCAGGGCGACCTGACGGACCCAAACTACTTTGACTTCATCAGCTTCGCGCAGTACGCCACAATCTCTGCGGGCATGCGAAAAGCACAGCTGGTGAGTACACTTTTACTGTGTTGCCACAGCACAGCAGTGTGTTGAGGCAGCGGTACACACACTATGGTGTTGGCGTGCCGCTGCCTTGGTTGGGACCAGACGGCGAGCCCGCGCCTAGGCGGAGTGCCTGTGCACACAGTGTTGGCAAGCCGCTGCCTTGGTTGGGACCAGACGGCGAGCGCGCGCCTAGGCGGAGTGCCTGTGCACACTGCGCCGTGCCATGACACGCATGTGCGCAGGCACATGTGACATGGAAGCGGAATCGGGGCTGCACCACACAGCTGGCGCCAATGCTGTACACACAGTCAACAACTGTGCAGTTGTGGTGGGAGCACCGCGCACACAGTCTCTGTCTGCTGCAGACGCTGCTGCTGAGCAGGCGCTGCCGCTGAGAGGTGCTGCTGCTGAGCAGGCGCCGCTGCTGAGCAGGCGCGGCTGAGCACGCTGCCGCTGGCCCTGGGCGGCGCCACAGGATGCGCGCTGGCCAGCCTGTTGTAGCACAGCGACACCTGCCGTGGTGCCGAACGCCTGTACGCTTGCCAAAGCGCAGCTAGTGCCGCCAACCTCCACGTTGTGCTCTGTTCCACCTTCAACAATCGCTGCCGCCACACCCTTAAACCATTCACACCTACGCCACTGTTACACTCCCAGCCGTGCAGCGGCACCACCCTTGTTCCCAGGCATGCCTGCGCCCGCTCGTTCTCGCTGCCGCTGCTGCCTGCCACGGCTGAACTGGCTGCGCGCTCTGCACGCCGCGACCAAAACCGCACCACGTCTACGCAGATATTCACGGAAAAAATTGGCGCCGCCGGCGAGACGCAAACCGTTCGGCGGGCGCCGGAGCTGGAGGATGATGCGCTGCTGCCAGGGGAGCACGCGGCGCGCGTGGGTGACAGGGTGCTGACATACATTATGGAGGTGATTGCCGCATAATTTCGGCGCTGGCAGTCGCGGTTGCAACGGCGCAGCGGCAGTGTGTGCTTGCTGCTTCTGCCACCACGCCCACGCCAGACCATATGTGCTCCCTTCCCAGTGCTCTGGCCTGCTGCACATATGTCAACGCCAATGGGGAAAAAAAAACACGGACACACTGCGTACTTGGTGCACTAACAGGCGGTGCTATCTTGAGCCACAGCTTCTTGTGCCAAACTGTGGAGCGCTGACCTGCATGCTGCACGCATCGGGTTGCTGAAAAAGCACAGCGTAGGCTAGGTGTGCCCACTGCAGCACAAGGTTTGGCGCCCGTGCGCGGCTGGCATGGTTCTGGTAGTCTGGCACGAGGTGCCCCAGCGCAGCAGGAGCAGCTGCAGCTGTAGCACTCGCGACACTACACAGTGTAATAGGCATGGACTGTGCAGCAGCCCCCCTGCAGTGCGTTCCAATGGTGCAAGCGCCACACAGTGCGGACTTGCAAAGTGACAATGCACTCTTGTGTGTTTGTCTCCCGCTGTGTGTTTGTCTCGCTTTCCTGCAGACATTCGCGACCGTGCCAGGGGCGCTGCCGCCGGTGGAGGTGGCGCCTCCGCTGTCCGTGCTCGCAACGGGCGTGGAGCGCATCATGGACAAGTTCAGACTCAACTTTTTCTGCGTCGATGCGCAGGTGATGATGCTCCAGTGCAGCACACATGCGTTGTACGTGGCTGCATGTTGCCGCTAAGTGTACACACCTCGCCACTGCACACATGCAGTCATTGCCTGTGACATGGAGGCTATGCGGGTGTTCGTTACGCGCCTGCCTAGGCTGTGTACACGCGGGACACTTGACTGATTTGGCACCCACAGTGGCGCCCCTGTGCGCTCAGTTCTTGTCACAATCTTCGACTTTACTTCACGGCAGCGGCTTCACCCACTGACATGTTGTGTTGTCTTATGTGGGCCTCAGGTGACTGCACAACCAGCGCCAACTGGAGCAGGCGCGATTTTGACCGTCACTGCTAGGGCGCCCGCGACACTGTGGAGCCAGCAGGTGCGTCGTCCTGCTGAGCACGTGGTGCATCCCTTCGGCCACTACGGTGTACTCATGAAATGGAAGCACCAGTAGCCGGCGTTTTGGCACGTGCAACAACCTAGACATACTGATGACTGGAGATGGGTGAATGTTATCCTTTTCTGCCGGCACCGGCACGGGTTGCACCTGTACCCGCTTATCACACCATTTCCATACTTTTAAAAATGGCACCCCTTGCACCTTTTGCTAGATGGCAAGTGCTGGGGGCAAGCGCAGGTTCGCCTCGGCAGCTGACCCACGACCCAGCTGCCCCCGCAGGCCGTGCGCTGCCGCACAAGGCGTCGCCGCGAGTAAGGGCACCGCACATGTTGGAGCAAGGTGCTCAGCAACTCGGAACTGCACCCATGCTGCTGCTGCTGTGTGAGCCAGGTGCTTGCGCAGCGCGGGGACCGGCCGTGCAACGATTTTGAGGCCAAGGCCGTCAGCGCGTACCTGCGAGCGTGTCAGGTGAGGTTGGTGCTGCTGGTGCTGGTGCTGCATGCGCCTGCTATAGTGTTTTGGAGGAGCCCAGAGAGGTACTGACGCAGGCGGCGCTGACTATGCGCGGTGTGCCAGTTAGATAAGTTTACCATAGTTATTGAGCCTTGTGCTTTATGCTGGTTTGCACGACCTGGGTTGCCCGCCCACCAGTGCAGTTGGTGCAACTATACTGTTTAGGCATGGTACATGGATGTGTACATGCATAAGAGTACATGCAGGATGTACAGTGTAGTTGATGAGTAAACAGAAGAATGTCAGAGCAAACACTGTCGCGCGGGAGGCTAGCATAACAAGCTTTGCTAAGACACGTCCTCTGCTCTGCTTCACCTGCCTGGTGCTTCTTCTTGCCCCATGCTTGCTCTGTGACTGCCTCCCCAGGTCCCTTTTAGCTACACAACCAGTTACACTGGGCTAGACATTGTGCACACATTCAGATTACAGACGTGAATACAGTACCCCGGCTGCTTTATGCCGGGGCGCCATCCTGACGCTGCCCTCCCCGCCAGCCTGTGTGCGTCGAACCTGTGCCTGTGAGACTGCTCGCTATCGCTGCCACGTGGGAAATTTTGCCTGCGCAGCGTCCCCGGCGCAGCGTCCCGGCGCAAGCGTCCTCGGCGCAGCGTCCATTGCCGGTGGCCCACTGGCAGCCAGGCAGAGATGCACGGCTGTAGCCCAGCCATACCCCCCCCAACAGCGGCGAGCTCCTGACCTCCTCGCAAGGGGGGGGGGGGGGAGCATGTGCCATTGTTGGTGCAACAACCCGAAGCCCCTGCGGCTCTCTATCACCGGCAGTGCTGCGGTTTCCATGACGCGATGCTTTCGCAACGGAGGGCCTCGCGGGCTCGCCCGTGGGGTCCGTGTGACAGCAATGTTGCAGGTCAAGGGTCCGCCACCAGAGAGCAGGTGTAACCGCACGCCAGCTGCCCGTGAGTTCAGGGGCTAGAGCCCGTCGCACGCATTGCGCGTCATGCCGTCTGCCGCAGCAGCAGCCTGCTGCTGCCCCAGCGTAGTGCCCTTGAGCAAGAGCGTGTGCAGGGGCGTCCTGCTGCAGCTCTGCAGCACGGCAACTCCCGGGCTGAAAGTCGCACGGTTGGACACCTTTCACCTTTCGGACCAATCAGGTTTGCTGGACCCCCCTCCTCTTTGAATATCAAAAACCCGCCTCTCTCTCAACGCCGCAGCACGAGCCAGCGTTTTTGCTGCGCAGCAGAGGGCAACAAAATTGCCACCATGTGCCGGAACCGCCGGCGTGGCAGGCACCAGCTTTTGCTGCGGCACACTTCCCAGCTCACGGCAGCAGCCTCCAAGCAGCCAGCCTACCACACAACAGCACCTACATCCCGACAGCATACTCTGACCTGCAAGAGCAACACACGCTTTTTGCTGCACAAGCACTCAAGAACGATCACCGCGGCGCGAACCTGCCTAGTTGAAGATGGCGTTCGGCACGGAGTGGCGCAAGGCAGCGGCCCTGGCGGCGGTGGTGGCGATGGCTCTCATGGGCGGTAGTAGCGCCTTCATGCCCACGCCCACGGCCCCTGCCTCCCTCAAGCCTGTCGCCAAAGTGAGGGCCTACAGGCCTCCCACGCCCGAGGTCCCCTCCAACTTCGGCAGCGCGGTTGCGGTGGAGCCAGCCAACACCAGAGCGGCGCCCTGGCGGCTGCCGGTCGCCACCCTGGAGTGGGACAACACCAGCGCTGATGGGGGCCTGCTGAAGCGGGCCAATTCGCCCTTGGTCGCGGTCGCCGCGGTGGTGCTCGCCAGTGTCTTCAGGGTCCCCGTCCCCGCAGTGGGAGGCATTGCCGGCGCGGCGTATGGAGGGGGCATGGCGATCGCGGCGGTGCGGCGGGCGCCTGCGGACCGTCTCTTCTTCATGGCGTCCCTGGCCACGGTGGTGCTGGTGGGGGTGATCGGGGGTATCTCTTTCGGGTCTGCGCTGTGCGCAGTTGCCCTCATGGCATAGCCTCTGATGCCCTCCCTCTGCTGCATCCACAGCAGCACGCACCCAAGGTTGTGTGTCCCCCCTTTTGGCTATAGTTTGGTGCAGTGTGTGTGTACCTTGTGGACCAATAGTGTTCACCCCCACCACCTGTGCACGTCGTGGGTTCTGTATGTAGCACCTGTGCAGGGCGTCGCCTTGGCGCGCCGTGCCGCCGCCGCTGCGAGAGCAGCAGCACCAGCACCAGCACCAAGCACAAAAGGGTTGCTTCCGCCAACTTATCCGTACCTGTCCCGCCCCCCAGCAGCAGCACTGTAGTAACACTGTAGGAAAATTGGGAGTTTTGGGAGGAGGGGCGCAGGCCGTGTGGCCCACGGCCCACTGGAGACTGTGTGGCGCAGTGATCTGTGCGCCGTCTGGTACTGGCGCGTGTGACACCACTTGCTCGCGGCCGCGACACTCAACGCCGCCGCCCCCTTTTTGCCGTGAACCCAGCCAAAATGGCTGTGGTGACACCACCCTGTAGATAAGCGCACTTGACCACCGGGAGGTGTGCCTGCGCTCTCCTCTGTCGGCCGTTCCTTTGCAATGACACATCTGGTTTTGCGCGCATCGCGCAGCCACACCCCACCATTTTTTTGTGATTACGCTCGTGTGCGCACCACCATGCTGTTGCGCTGTTGCCATTGCTGCCTGGTGTGTGGCATGCGCTTGCTTGCTCGCCTGCACATGCCTGTTTTTTCATGCTCTTGCTTGCTTGGACGCCACGCTAGCATGTGCAGTTGCTGACGCCTACAGTAGGCATCAGGTGGCAGCACAAGGTGAATGCTTTGTGTTGGACTGATCGTCCTGTCTGCCAAGTCACTTGCATTGGTGCAGCTGATGTTCTGCCAGCTCTGAAGTGAGATACGTTCCCAGTCCTGTCATCAACACTGCAGCTACTGCTGTACCGTGAATTCATGAACAGGGTGTGCAGGCAACTTGTCTTGCGCACGATGCTGGTGCATCCAGGTGCGCCCGTTGTTCATGTGGTTGGGCACTCGAAACGCTGTCATGCATGCAGTGCTGCAGTGCAGTGCATGTATGCTACAGTACGTTACTCTTATTAAACTCCGCTTAGGGCGCGGAAACTACTGTACTCTTATTAAACTCCGCTTAGGGCGCGGAAAGCCCTTTGCACACGGTGCGTGTGACCAGGAAATCAGA
>JAULBY010038943.1:0-13865 GCA_032358315.1 Ophiocytium majus | reverse complement strand
TTGAATAAACTTCAAAACAATATTAATTGGTATCTCGGTATTTAAATTCTCTTCACGAATTCGATTACGAATCAAGTCCAACGCAGTAATAATATTAGCATCAACACTGCTAGTAGTACTGTCGTCGGACTGATCTTCGTCCTCGAGGACGATTTCTGAAAAGCGCATATTAACGGCGCTTTCTGCCTAGCTCTTCGTCACCACCGACTGCTGGTTCGCTAGCATCAAAGCCATCGCCCATATCCAAGTCGTTAATGTCAGGCGGAGGTAGTTCGCCACCTAATCCTGCATCGCCGCCAATTGGCATTGTTTCAGGAGCAACTTGTTCGCCGCTCAATGTACGTGCGCCATTATCAAGTGCATCACGTGCAGAGTTCAACGAAGTCATTAGCTCTTGAAGTGCAGCGGTAACAGTATTCTTGAAAGCATCTGCTTGGGCTGTTCCAACTTGATCACGGATAGTATCTAGTAGCGGAGGAAGTTCTTCGTTAAGCATCTTGCTAGCGTCGGTAATCATATCCTGAACACTATCAACCATGTCTTTAGCTGCTAGAACTGCTTCTGCGGTTTCTAGTTCGCCTTCCATTAACGGAGTATTTTGGTCTAACCAGGTGTTTATGCCTTCACGAACCATAAGCATTTCCATATACTTAGGATTCTTTTCTGCTGTATGAGCACCGTAGCTTCTGCGGATTGCATTTAAGTTTTCACTTAGTGCGTAGCTTAGGCGTTGTGCTTTAGCATAAGTTAGATTATTGTAATCAATAGCAAAACCAAAGCGGCTCTCCATAACTTTGTTTAGACGCTTTGTAGTCTTTGGTGCTAGTTCTTTTAAATTCATAGTATCTTATCCCAGATTTTATTATATTTAGCAGAGATTAATTTTTTCTCTAATTCTTCTTTAGCTACAGCAAGCCTGCTCTTAGATTCAAGATACTTAGTTTGCCATAGCTGATATTTAAAGTTATCTGCCTTTTTACTATTTACTAATTTTTTGCCATACAGTTCGAATTCATCAAAGTGTTTGGCTGTTAATTGGTCTTTTTCTAATAGTGTGTCTGCTGTTTTGTAACATTTTACTTTTGTAAAAACTGCATAAAATATTGCTGCTTGCTTGCTGTAAAAAGTATGTATTTCTTTACCGTCTGCACTAACATGGTATCTGTGGGGTCCTATGTTTTTTACATAAAACTTTCCTATAACCCAGTTTTTGTTAACAGGGACAACTACGGGATAATCTAGTGCATATCTTACGTAATTTAGTTCTTGTTTTGCCCATTGGTTTACGTGGTCGATTGCGTAATCGACCACGAATTTACCTATTTTTTCTTTTAAAAGTGATTCGGCCGTTGTCATTTTTTCGTGTTAATAGATCTTTGTTTACTAATTGATTAGCCAAGACTTGTTGTCGATCATCCATATCACTTTTAGCCACGACAGGTGTGTCTTCGTCAAATTGAGATAGCATATCTGCTTCCTCATTTGTAATGGCTATTTTTAAATATTGTGTTACTTCTACGATCTTCATTTTGATGCTAGGTGAATTAAAAGCGTAATGATAGCAGTAAACATTACACCGACAATTGTAGTGCCAATGGTGATCATTTGTTTAGTGATTCCACCTGTCTTATTAGTGATACCTTCTTTAATATCAACAATATGTTGTTCGATGACAGTCATACGGTCATCTAAATGTTCTAATTTAGTTTCCAAACTAC
The DNA here is from genome assembly GCA_032358315.1 of Ophiocytium majus. Taxonomy (NCBI): domain Eukaryota; class Xanthophyceae; order Mischococcales; family Ophiocytiaceae; genus Ophiocytium; species Ophiocytium majus. The sequence goes on along the minus strand of JAULBY010038943.1, from coordinate 12,147 downwards.
TATACCTTTCAGCACAAAGTTCTACGTGCGCCTCTAGGTTCTTCTTTTCAATATTGGTGGTAGTGCTCATTTGTTCGCCTTGTATTGCGATGCATATTGGGGTGATTGTGTGAGCCATAAAGAGAGCCATAATGGTGCCGTAGCATCAAATAGTATTTAGCGTATTTGCAGAAAGGAAGTGTATGTTTTTTAATGTTCCGTAGCTATGGAATATAGGTAACATGAACCTGGCTGTCTCATCTAACCCTAATATAATAGGAACTTGTTCAAAGTCTTCCGACAGCTGATCTATACTATAAACTTCAGTGTCACTAGTAAAACTAAATGCCCATATTTTGTGTTTGCCTTGATAAAAGTTGCCAAACATAGAAACTTCTATATCATCTAAGATAACCGGGCCTTCTAATATCACTGGTTGTGTTTTAAGACCTAGCACCTGTAATACTGTTTCCCAGTTGCGCTGTTGATCCCGCTCTTTATTATCACCACGTTTTACATTGGTGTTAGTAATATCTATTAGAGTTAAACAAACTAAGGCATCCATGTAAATATTTATAGTCAACAAAAAAGGCAGAACGAATCTGCCTTTTGTTGTTTAGTTAAATTACTAATTAAGCGCCTGCTGTTGTAACCAACTGTAGACCAGGTTGTGCAACCTTGCAACCAGTTAGGTTAACAGTAGAAACTGTACCTAGAGCAACAATGTTAGCTTGTAGGTCAGTAGCGTTCCAGCTGCTTTCTTCGACTAAAACGCTTACTAGACCGTTAGTAACACCACCAATACCAGCGCTACCAACTTGGTATGCCAATAGTGTGCTGTTAATACCGATAGTGCGTAGGATCGCTTCAACTGCTTCGCCTGTGCCCAATGCTGTTGTTAGAGCAACGTTAGCGTTAACTGTGAAAGCTTGTACTGGCTTGCCAATACCTGTGCTAACCAATACGCCTAAGCTGTCTGCTTCTGTGCTTAGAGCGATGTTGCCTACGCTAACAACGTTCTGTGCATTACCATTTGTACGTGTAAAAACTGCCATTTTATTTTCCTTTTAAATATTGCGAATTAACGCATAAAATTATTTATGCCTGCTTTATTTTTTCCATTGTTTTGGGGCTGTAAAGTTGGCTTTACTGAACTCAATCCTGTCTACTAGCTTAACTGCGCCGCCATCGTGTCCGATAGCAACAAACCCTTCAGGAGCAGTTACCTTGTATCCATCGTCGGTTTTCAAGAATGTACCAATGTTTTCTATTTGTTGCATTTTTTGCAGCAACATCACCTTTGCTTCAATGATACGTTTGTAAATTGCAAGGATACCCAATAATATGTTACTATTATCAGTCATGAATTTCTCTTTGTCCTGTATCTTCTTAATTCTAGCTTGTGCAGCCGGACTATCGGGGCCACCTTTTAGTTTAGCCATCTCTGCTTCCATTTTACCCTTGTAAAATGTTAAGAAGTTCTTTAAGAATTCTGTAGGATTGCCAACTTGCTCGCCGCCGCGCACCATACTGTTGATGAAAGGCTTAATGTAAGTGCCAAACTCTGTGTACTCATCATCTCCACCTTTAGTAGTGCGGCCAGTAAAGATAATGCGGTTAAAGTCTTTTTCGTTAATTTTACGGAATGTAGTTGCTGCTGCTACCAAAGTATTTGTTATCTTAGCATCTTCTTCGGGTGTCAAGCTAGCTCTGCCCGTGAAGTCTTTATATGTTGCATCGTCAAACCATACACCTGCATTAGGAGTCAGTCCTGCCACGCTGGCGCCAAATGCAGCTCGCATGTCAGGCAAGCTTGCGCCTTCGTAAGCAGTATGGAAAATGATACCAATTTTGGCTTTGGCGATTCGCTGACCCAATTGGCTGTCAACTGGCACAGCATAGGTAATTGTGTTGGGAGTGAATGTATAACATTCCTGCATATCACCTAACCCGGTAGGCAAAGTGGCAGTGGTAATATCGCCAGGTGTAAACATCAAGTCGCCCTGTAGTACATTTGCGATGTTTAATTTTTTAAGATAGGTTAACGCTATTTTAAGTTTAGCGGCAAGCCCTTCTTGCGCTCCATAGAATCTAGTGATGTCGGCTGCGCTCTTACATAGCTTTGGCTCGTTCTTGGAAAACACGCTCTTAGTACCAACAAAGAATTTACCATCTAGCGGATCTGTGCCACAAATAATAGCAGGAGCACCGTCCCACTTTACTGTAACTTTAACTGGATTGCCTTCTCCCTGGGCAAACATCTTACGTAGATTTTCCATATAGTTAAGAGCTTTTTGTGCTCCTAGATAACCTTCGTTATAGACTAAATCTTCTACGTGCTCGAGGTGAACGTTCTTGCCCTCTGCTGCTTCGCAGAGTAACCATGTTGCTGGTACTTCTTTAATTTCTAATAATTTCATAGTGCTGAGATGGGTTCTTCTTTTACTCTGCCTGCATCGGCTGCTGCGTTGTATGCAGAGTTGAGTTTTTGTATATTATCTGCTCTTAACACAGGATATAGACCAGTGGCTTTGTCTTTCTTGACCAGCCCTCTGAATGCCGCAGGCAACTGTTTATAGTAGTAGCCTGTTTGTCTAATGATAACTTCAACACCTGGATACTCTGGGTGCATAAACCTGTACTGTGTATACGGACTGTCGATGCACTTGCTGATATCTGCTTCTGGGCCCTCGATTTCGCAATAGCTGCCGTCTGGCTTTTTAATACCAGCTTTTGCAAAGCCGGGCAAATCGTTTGCAATGTCGTCTTTAGCTTGTTGGCGTGCCTGCGCTGCTGATTTAATATACTGCTTGATGGTGTTGTTACTGAGTTGTGCAGGAAGTGGAATAGTTTCCAATGCTACTGCAATCCTCTGAGCAAGTTTTCCCGAGTCACCGGATACCATATAGTTAAAAACATATTGCTTTAAGGTACTGGTTAAGTCGCCGTCAAAGCCGCGCAGGTTTGAAAGATTTACCTTATTTTTCCTAAGCTTTGCCATAAAGTCTTTGTATGCCGAATCGGCAACCTTAGAGACTATAGCCCTCGTTTTCATGTCTTCAACGATGACTTCATTTACCTTCATTTGCTATCCTTTTTACCCCTCTACTAAACTTAGCTGTATCCTGTGAGCGGATACTGTTTAGTAGGCGGCGTTCTAATTCGTCTGCTTGTTCTTGAGCATAGTTTTCACGAATGAATTGTATTAAATTAATTGCACCTTGAATGACATGATTGGCACGACTTTCCACTAGGTTTTCTCTATCCTTGTGTAAACGTAACGAGTCAAGCTCTTCTAAGATACTACGAGTCTTTTTTTGCAAAATACTGGCTCCAGATTAAATATATTTATATTAAAACAGTCTTAAGGTTATCAATGAAAAATTTTTGTGTGCTGCCATTTTATGGTAGAGAGTATTTCCTCAAAGGGCGGGCGACACCCTGTTGTTTACTAAAGCACCAAAATATTGAGAAAATTAAGGAAGAAATGTTAGAGGATACCCGTTCCAGTGCATGTACTGCTTGTTGGAAATTAGAAGATCAGGGACTAGTGAGTGACAGACAGTTAAAAAATTCAGCATATGATTTTTATTCAGATAAGGATATAAGGTTTGTTGTGGATGATGTTCGAGCAGGCAAATATTCTGAGCAAATAGTTAAACTATACACTTCATCTCTTTGTAACAGTACTTGCATGACTTGCAGCTCTGAATTTAGCACAAGCTGGGCACAATTAGAAGGAAAGAATACCAGCGCATCTAAACTGAATGATATTGACATAGAATCAATTGATTACAAAAATTTAAAGATATTAACTTTTGTGGGCGGCGAGCCATTGTACGAAAAGAAAAACTTCGAAGTATTGCAACGATTGCTAGATGCAGGCAACAATACTTGTTTTATTAGTTTTACAACTAATGGATCAGTTGAATTGACTGACCGCCAATTGCAGTTGTTGAAGGAATTTGTTAATGTTAATTTTAGCATAAGCGTAGACGGTATAGGGCCTGTATTTGAATATCTTCGATTTCCATTAAAATGGGATAGCGTACTTAATACTATTGCCGTTTGCAGAAGTATAGGAATTGAACCTAGTATAAGTTATACTATCAGTAATCTTAATATTCTATATTATAAAGAAACAATTGATTGGTTTGCGGAACAAAAATTAAACTACAATCACAATTTAGTAACTAATCCTTCTTATTTTTCTATTAACGCATTACCTGCACATATCAAAAACAATATAGTACACGGTAAAGATTTATTACGAAATCATGATAATTCAGATGACGACCTGTATTTAAAATTTGTTGAAGAAGTTAAACGACAAGATACCTTAAAGAAAATTAAGATGAAAGATTATCTCCCGACTCTTGCTGAATTGATCGAACTTTAAAAAAGTCTACTATCTCAGGAAATGCCATTTCCCAGTTATTTTTTCTAATAGGTTCCCATTTATCAATAAATTTTAATATACTATCATGAGGATGCTGTGGCAATCCTTTTAACAAATTAGATATCGCAGAATCTCCATATTTTTCATATACTTTGTCTCTTAGTCTAGCTGGCGTTCTTGCTAATGCCCAATCGCCCCATGCTGGATGTATATTAATTTCCAATGGGTCGCCGCATTTGTTTGCATTAAAGTTTTCTTTAAACCAGTTATCTACTCTATCGTAATAGAGTACGTTAAATGGGTTTAACGTATGATTAACTCTGAACAAAACATTATTGGGTACCTGATCCCTCATTGAAAACATATTTCTTGTAATCTTATTCCAGGTAAGTGGCCACCGCAAATAATCGAATTGTTGTTCTGTTCCGTCAATTGATAATTCTACGAACACCAATTTAAACTTTTCCCAAGTTTTTAAAATAGTGTCATTTAACTGAATGCTTCCGTTGGTAGTATACCATATACTCACCAGTGACGGATCGGGGATTTTATCTAGTGCCCGCAAATGAGTAGCACCCAATAACGGCTCTCCTCCAAAGAATTTAATACGTCTGACTTCGCTATAGTCTATATTATCTATCAGATTGGTAATGTAATCGTTTACTTTAAAATCTATTTGTTTAACAGGAATAACATTCTGTGTGTACTGTTTATGCCAAGTCGAACTCCAGTCCGGATCACAGATAACGCAGGCTGCATTGCAATTATAATCAACGTTGAGATCTAAAGCTACTGTTTTATTATGGGGTACGTCTTCCACAATATCAAAGCTAGCTTGCCTAAAACTATGGAAGCCCGCAGATTCTTGTTGTTGGCATACGGCACATCCGCTTGGCCAGGTGGTAAAGTTTTCAAATGCCGACCTGGCCTTGTCTGCAGATGTGAAAGTTACACCATCTTGATACCAGCAACAAGGCTTTGCAGTGATTGCATCGCCTGTCATTTTAGTCAATGACAGACCGTTACTTAAAAAGCGGCAAAAGGTATTACTCATCCTGAACTCTTCATTTTGGCCAACATGTTGGCAAGTTTTGTACTTTGTGCTTCACCGCTTGCTGTTGCCATTGGCTTCTCCCAAGCAGGCGTGCCTTCTATTTCTTGCCGCTTCCATGGCTTGCTTTCGGAGTCGCTGTCAGTTACATTACCCTTGGCCTTAATGCTGCTCATAATACTACCAACTTGTGGCTTCATGCTACCAGGAGTACCTTGTGCATCTTCACCTGGGTCTGTAATACGCAGAGTCTCAACGTCAAAGTCCAAGTCGACTTTCATACCAACACCACTGCTACTACGTGTCTTCATCAACTGGATTTGATAGCGTCCACGCTCACGCATAGCACGTGACGTAAAGATACCAAACACGTTATCCGCAGTGTTAATCTTACTAATACCGCCACTAATGTGACTGTGGTCGAATTCAATTTCTTCAACGGCACTACGGTTCAGCTGTGACGCAGTAATCATTAGAATGTTAAACTCACGTGCCAAGTTACGCAACTCTTCCGACACATACTTGTCTTTAACAAACAAGTCGTTGGGGCTAACTTTGGCGCTAACTGGCATAACCAAGTCAAGATAGTCAACCATAATAAAGTCTGCCTTCTTGCCTGTTTGTACTTCCAGCTCTTTCAAGTAAGCACGAATCTGGTTAACGTTGCTTTGTGCTGGCATATACTTGATACGCAAACTGCCGGACTTCTTACCTGCCATCTTAACTTTGAGTTCCAGGCTATCCAAGTCCTTGAAAATCTCTCTGGTGCTAATGTTTGCAACCATACTGTCCATACGCATAGCACACAGTTCTTCGCTAAGTTCCAGGGTCAAGAACACACCGTTTAGGCCTTGTTGTGCCCAGTTAATGGCAATATTCTGCATAAACAAACTCTTACCAGAACCCGAACCACCTGCAAAGATATTGAGCTCGCCTCGGTTCATGCCGCCGAACAAACGTTTGTCCATAGTAGGCCAGCCAGTACTGACTTGGCCGTTATTGCTCTTAATCTTCATCAGTCGAGCTCTTGGATCTTCAAAGTACTCTGTGCCCATGTCCTTGGTTAAACTAATTTGCACTGCATCCTTGATCAGCTTTTCAATTGGATCCACGTCGCCTTTTTCAATCAAGTCAGCAGCCTTAAGCACTGCACGTTCGATCTCGTACTTCTTAGTAAAGCCTTCAAACTCGCCCATGAACCAGTCATAGTGATTATCATTCAAGTCGGGTACTGGCTTTAAGTCTATACCAGTGACAGCTTTAATTTGCTCCATTGTGGGCATGGCTTTGTGCCCTTCCACGTGACTTTTAATGAACTTGGCAGTATCAGACAAACTGCGATGGAAGTTTTCTGGGTTGTAGATGTTTTGCACACGCAAATAACTTTCTGCGTTCTGTACCATCATCTCGAGGAATAATTTTTGTAGGTCTGTGCTATATTCTTTTGTCATAGTGCGTTAAATATTTCTGTAAATTTTTCTTTATATTCTAATAAATCTTTAAGATTTTTTGTGTTGCGTTGAATCAACTTATCTGCTAATTGATAGTCCAGTGTAATATCCATTTGGTTACACAAAGACTTATATGCATTTTTTGTTTTATCAAAATTAGCAAAGAAATCATCGTACGATATTTCAATGTCAGCTGTTGGTAAAACTACTTTGGTATTCAGCATATGTGAAATAAGTTGCTGCCTTGAAGCTCTGTTTATTTTTTCACCTTTTATGATAAGCAACACATCTAACCAGTAGAGTTTTTTATTTTTTAAATTCTGAATCGCTTGTAACTTTTGTTCTTGATTTGTGTTTGTTAACAAAAAATTTAATTCACTAAAATTCTCTTTGGTAACTGGTTTTAATAATACTTTTCTAAAAAAATCATATTTAAAATTATCATCGTCAGTTACAATTTTAACAAATCTAACAGTCTTTGCAACATTATTGAACATATCAGTATGATGCGGCCATTTGTACAAATGATAAGGTACACAAATATTGTTTGAATGATTTTTGGCCAAAGTCAAAAACTTTTGCAAATACACATTAAAGTTGGTATCCCAGTCTTTTATTATCAGGCTGTTGGAGTTAAAATATTTTTGAACACTGTCCGATGACTGCTGCATATTCTCATTTAATGGAGTATGAGCATAAAACCCAGAGTGGCTACTAATAAAATTACTAAAGTATTCTCCGCCGGCCCCGTCAGCATAATCAATTACAATTAGATTATCTAGCATGTTCTAATAGAAGTTTAATGGTACGTGCCCAAATAGCATGGGATTTTATACCTGGTTGAGTTTTGCTGACATCATAGTCTACGCTGGGCATTAAGTTTATCATTCCGGTATGTTTATCGCCTTGGCTAATGTGTAATATGTCTTGCCCTAATAAGTTAACTTCAGCTAGCAACTCATCTAAATTCTCTTCTCCGGGCCGTTCTATCCAAAAGAACACAATCTTAGTTTTGGTGCTGTATAACGAAGAATTCAAAAAGCTTTTTAAATTTGTTATACTATGATGATTCATATAACCACCGGCTAGTCCGTAATTGTGAGCATTTTCAAACTTTGATACAAGAAGATTTTCCTGTGCAACACCAACGCCCAATATAGTACTAGTACCAAAAAATGCATAGTCAGGAGATTGTGTATAATTTACCGTATCTCTGAATCCGTTATCGTTTATCTGATATGATATTTCTCCGGTTTGATCTTTGCCACATTTATTGACAGTAGATCCACGAAGTCGATATAACGGCTCAAAACAATTATTCATATTTTATTTGCCAGCAATTTTATTTTTAGTGGATTGGATTCTTTGCCGTCTAGAATAGCTTTTAAGGTAAACAACTTACCGTGTTTTACGACTGCGGCATTGATGTCTTTACTATCTTCTCTCCATACAGGAAAGCTTACGCTCCACCCATACTCAATGGCTCGCTTGATAGTTTCTTCGCCGGGCCATACTTCTTTGCCCTGCTTGTTTATGTGTTTGTCAAAGTCCGGAACAACAATAACTTCCTTGCCCAACGCTTCGATTAGTTCCGCTTGTTGTTCGCTGATGTCGTTTGTTTGTGTACTCACACAGTCGATACTCATAGCATCGTATGGACCTTCGCATACAATAACAAATTTGTTTTCGGGTCTCTGTTCGTCTAAGTTAAAGACAAAGTGTCCAGGATGGTCGCTGTGATATTTTGGCTTGATACCATCTTCCAGCGCCCTTGCAGTATATCCTACAATGCTGCCTTTGTATTTAAACGGAATAATGACCCTGTGTGATAATTTGTGTTCAACTTCGGGAGTCCAATAAAACTCGTAACGCTGTAAGTTGATTTTCCTATCCGAGCAATATCTGACTGCATCCATTAAGCTTCGGGGATATTCTTTGTCGCCTAGTTCGCAGAACTCCAGCAATGCTAAAAAGCTTAGTGCTTCTTCGGGCAACTTCCTGGCGGTAAATGTTATTTCTTCTTCAACTACGGGCTTAACATCTCGGGGATCAACCAGATCCTTGACTCTCAATGCTTCTACAACCAAACGCTGCACTTCGTTTGAGTCTGCACCTAACCAACTTAGAAACTTACGATATTTAAAGCTAAGGGGTCTACCTGGTTGATAGCCAGTTTTAAATCCGCAATTAAAGCAATGCCAGCTTACTCCGCCGTCTGTATTAACTATTAGGCCACCGCGGCCTCTTGTATCTTGATTGTCGCCGTTGTGAGTACAACAAACGGCATTGCCTGATAACCAGCCGGACTGGGACTTTTTAGTTTTGCGACCTGAGGTCCATAATTGCTGAGTGTAATTTGCTACTTCATGTATCAAGACGAGTGACCTTCCAGTTGTTTTGATCTTTTCTTTTTCTTACTGTTACTGTGTTAGTATAACACTTTCTGTAAGCAGAAAACAACTGCCAGTAGCTTACTTTTAACTCGTTTTTGTACTGTTCGGCAAAATCTTTCAAACCAATATTAGTAGTCCAAACTTTTCCTTCTGGTGATTCGATTCTATATGATCCTTTGTGCGACTCACTTTTTCGTTGTTTAGTCTCAATAGAATCCGGAAAAGTTTGATATCTTTTCTTTTGGCCAACACTACAGTTTTGACTTCTTGATTGTTTCTTTTCTTCTGACATTGTAGCGTGATGTTTTAGTGCATTGTTTCTTGCACATACCGAGTCGACTCCGTCGCCGCCGGTTGTCATATTATATCCAAGCTCAACAGAGTTGTAATGCGAGATCCAGTATATTTCTCTATTGTTTAATTCTTCTTTAGTCCACTCGTCGTTTCTTTCAATAATATCGAACTGCATAGCGGACCAAGTATATTTTCTAATAGCGTTTACTATTTTTCGGTCTGTATTATCTTTATGTTCGAGTAAACTGTACCAATACTGCTTTTTATTGTAGCTGACTTTCGATTGCCCGATATAATGTTTACCGGAAGGAGAGGTTATAATATAAATGTACTTCATACATTTATTTATCAACTAACAGTTAAAACAAATATTGGCAGGTGGCCGTATGTTTAGGGTATCATCCTGTACAGAGTTGAACATAAGTGTTAGTTTACACTAACTTTTGGACAAAATCAATTATTTAGGCGTTATAGTTTGACAAACAACCCGCCAATATTACCATTGGTCGAAGTAAGTTCTAAGAATGTTGTAGTGCCTGCTGAGCAAGTAACGGTAGTTGAGCCCGACGATGTGTGTGCAGCCGTAACACCATCTAAGTTAATGTTATCGGTGCCGGTGCCGGCTGTTTTAGTTGCTATAACTTTAACAATGCTGCCGGGCGTAAAATTGGTATATACCATGTTCATGCCATTGCCCCAAGTGCAGTAGACTATTGCATCAGTGGTCATGTCAACCGTTAAGTTCCCTCCATCAGCAATAGTGCCAGCATCTCGAATGTTTCGAATATACTTGCCAGAAAATTGCGTAGAGGATACATTACCTGCCGATACATTTCCAGTGACAAACATGTTGCCTGAAGTATGTATGCTACGGGTAAAGTTTGTAACACGGTTCATTAAAATGTTACCTGTATCTGCGCCTTGCACGTTGCCTATTACGATATCAACGTTGGGCAATAGACTCAGGATGGTGTTATTTTCAAAATATAAGTTACCAGTAGTCAGTCCCACAACCCCGTTCAAGTACATAACACCATTGGTAACTGTTATGACGGCGTTCTGTGAAGTTACTGTATCTTGAATATTCACACCTGCATTACCAGCGTATATACCTTTCCAACGCTTAGAAGGTGTACCCGAGTAATAGGTATTATCAGTCGTGGGAGTTAAATTACCCTGCAATGTAATACCGGCAATTGCATCAAAACTAGCCACTTTAACTGCGTTGTTGGCCGATGTATTGTTGGGAGTAGAGTAAATGATTACGTTACCGCCCTGGGCGTTAACTGCTTGATCTTGTGTAGCTAAAAATTCAATACGCGATGGTCCAAATGTCTGGAATCCGCCTGAAGTGTAAGCTTGTGCTGCCAGTCGTAGTATTGTTTCGCCGGCCAATACCGGAGTTGGTGCGGTAGCGGTTCCATTATATCTGCGACCAACATATACAGAATAATTATTACTAGCGTCTTGATAAAAGCGGGCAGGCAAGTTTTGATTACCCGTTACATGTACAATAACACCTGTTTGATTAGGGGGGTGGAACAGACCTGAATCGTTTCCGATAATTTCCAAGGCACCAGCCACCTGATCTGCAAGAGGAACTAGCATTCGAACTTGGCCATCATCGTAAATGCCAAAAATTGGAGTATCTGATTGGATATTTGCGTTGGTATTAAACGCCTTAACATTGCCTTGCAAGACAACGGCCCCAGTTCCATTGCTTACTAGGTTAAGGTCGGCGTTGGCTGTTGCGGTGCTAATAGTTGTATCAATAAAACTTAAATTACCAATACTTAATGGCAACCCAGCTGTATCAATAGTTAGAGTTCCGTCAGTAGAAACGTTTGCGCCTGGGCCTGCTTTAATGCCACCAACAACATCGGTGCTAGCAACTGTGTAAGGGATGGGGACTCCGCCGGGTGTAATACCATCCGACATACGGATAACCCCGTTGGCATAGTTATAAAATAGTATACCCTTTTCACCAAGATAAGACTCAACGTTGGGTACGTTGTTTACTCTACTAGCCTTAATCTTACCAATGTTGCCTTTGGTCATTTAATTAACCTTCTAAACCGTCTGTGTCTTCTTCTGCATTAAACATAATGCCAGCGAGGCGTTTCATGTCATCAACTGGGTCAATGCCTGCTTCGTCGCCCACTTCTGGACCAGAAGCTTGATCTCCGCCAGGTTGGCCATCGTCGTAGTAGCTGTCAACGTCGACAGCTTTCTTTAGTAGTTCTAATTTTTGCTGTAAGGGTGCAACAAACTGAGGACCTTGCTCTGTTTTGTCATCTAGTTCAGGCTCAACTTGATGTAGTTTACCCGACGCTGTGATATCAGCTTCCGGCTGTTCTGTATTGCCAAACGCAGACAACATATCTGCGGCAGCTTGTATAAATTCATGCGATTTCATAATTAAGCGTTCTTAAATGTTGTGCTGTTTTGGTTAACTGAGCTTTGGTAAACTGTACCACACTCTGTTGCCGTGATTGCTGTGCTGCCACCTGCTACTGGTAAAATGCTCAATGTCTTGCCAATACCGCCCATATTAATATATGTTGGGAAATTTGCAGGAAT
>JAULBY010038932.1:0-13866 GCA_032358315.1 Ophiocytium majus | reverse complement strand
GGGGGGGGGGAGGGGGGTCATTAGATGCGCGATGCAGCTGCCCTCTGTTGCGTTTGTTCGATGCGTGATGCAGCTGCTCTTCTGTGGCGACACACACTGCCCTGGGTGGTGCTGCAGCGGCGCGGTTGCGCGCGCCAACTTGCTGCTGAGCACGCGCGTGTAATGGGCGCGCGCCAACTTGCTGCTGAGCACGCGTGTGTAATGGGCGCGCGCTGCTGCTGAGCACGGCGGGCGCAGGTGCTCAGCGCATGCTGGCGCTGTCGCTTGTGCACGACACGTAAACAACTGTAAATACAAGCGGCGGAATGCCATGCATATGCACCAAACGGCTGTGTCCCTTGGCCACTACTGTGTCATTGCACGCTCTGCACTGCACCTGCTGAGCATGCTGTGCAATGCAACTGCTGAGCAGCAGTCTGTCTCTCACCACCGCTGGCGCCGTGTTGGAGCGCTTGTGATTGCGCCCGCCCTCCGGGGTAGCCGCCAGTGCGGGCTACTCAGCAGCAGCCACCCCCTCCTCAGCAGCAGCAGGAACGCGCTCGACCTCCGCCATAGCCGCCACTGCCGGCTGCTCAGCAGCAGCAGATCACAGACGCCTCGGGCACAGGCTCAGCACTTGAAGCCACAGTAGCAATGGGCTGCTCCTCAACAGTGGGCGCCTTGGTGAAAACGTGCTCCTGAGTCGCGGCGGTCTCAACGAAACCCTCTAGCTCAGCAGCGGGGGTCTTGACAGCAACACTCTCCTGCGCAGCAGCAGCGGCAGCAGGGGAAAACGGTTGTGTGAGAATCGCACTATGTCCTCTACTGTCGCATGGCTTGGTGGCGTGTGAGCTTGGTAAAACCAGGCACTGTCAAAGCATTGCATGTTATCATGGACTTTGGGCTGGTGCACCGCAACGCTCAACTCCTGGCTGCACAGCGCACGCTCATGTGCACCCGTGGATGGCGTGCACCCACGCGCTGACACGAACTCTCCGAATACTTCTAGTACTTGAAGTGCAAAAAGCAGAAAGCAGGTGCACCATAGTTCAAGTGCGGGAAGAAGTTCACTTGCTCAGCAGCACCACAGCTCTAGGTACTTTAGTACACCTGAGCTCAGCAGAGTGGCTGCGCGCGCTGTGGCGGCATCCGCTTCCTGCGCGAGCACACACCACCTGCCTCAGCCAGCTTCAAACTGCACCCGCCGACTCTGAGCAACACGAGGCGAGTAAAGCAACAGCGGCGCTGCAACACATGTCACTACAGGTGTGAGCCATGTCACGCACGACATGCTGCTCACCGCTGCAAACTGCCCTGCGGCCAGCACGCCGTACAGCTGCACTCCCGCGGCTTCTGAGCAAAAGCCGTTGTCGATGTGGTACGCGTTCTTGTCGTCGAACATTTTGTCGATGACCTGGTTCAACAGGTCGCTGGCGTTCTTGAAGAAGTCCAGGAGGGCACTGCCCTCCTGGTGCAGAGCCTCCTGCTGGGGTGTCTCTGGGGCCTTGGCTGCTGGTGGTGGTGTTGGTGGTGGTGTTGGTGCCAGGGGAGCTGTGGCTGGGGGCAGGTGTGCAGCAGCCAGGGAGGGAGGTGGAGTCAGCAGACCACCTAGCAGTGCACATGGGCACAAGCCTTCTCACTCGAGACATCAGGCATGCCTCTCGAAACTCGAAACACAGATGGGGATGGGTGGGGGAAGAGAGCTGAAAAGCATGACAAAAACACTGCATGCACTCCAGTCTGTTGTGTCTGCAGTGGGGAGAGGGGGCTCTCAGGAGCAAGTGGGCATGTACTCCGCGCAGCGCCGAGCGGCTTGCGTCCTCCCCTAGGCTTCGCCCCGTCACCGGCGACTGGGGAAAATCACAGTCCGATGCCCCACAGAGCGCTGCCCGCCCCGCAAAGGCGCACCAAGGCAAGGTCAGTCAGTGCTGCAACTCAGCAGGCTGCCCAAGCGGCCTGCGCGCGTGCTGTGCCCTCTTGCAGAGGTGGGAGGCGGCGCCAGAGGCAGGGCCAGCTGCTCCAGCCTCCCCACCCTCACCATCTCACTCACCCTGTGCCGCGTCGCCGTCCTTGGAGCTCTGCCCGCCCATGTTGCTCTCGGGAGGCAGCGCGTCCCGATTCCTCTGCTGCTGGTTTCCCTGCGGCCGCTGCCAGGCCTGTTTGCTGCTGCTGTGGCCCGCCGCTGCGCCCGCCAGCCTGAGTTAGGGGTGGGGTATGAGTGACCAGGTTATGGATGGCTGTCCCCAGCCTGCTTCGTCCCCCTGCACCGCCGCGCTGGCTCGCAGACGCGGCGACCAGACCGCTGCTCGCAATCTGCTCAAAGGCAGTTGCGCTGACATTCGCCCAAATATCTGTTTTCGCCGAAGGCGCAAAAGGCGAAAATGCGCATGCAGGATGTCGGCCGAAATAGGCACAGGTGTGCAACGTAGCTCTGCCCAGGACCAGTTAGTTGCAACGTTCACAGTTGACATACTTCTGACGCGTGCGTACACGTGTGTACGCGTACCACCTGCGCGCTTCCTCGCTGCACCAACCCCTCTGTGAAGAGTGCTGTGCAGATAGGTGAATCACAGCACCGCAGCTGCTATGGTGGCCCGAACATCCTTACAGTACTGGTGTACACATGCAATAGCTAGTCTGGCTACGTAGAGGTTTGCTTGTTTGCCCAACTCCTGCCACGGCACAGTGCCAAACACAATGGCATGTTTTTGTAATGCCACTGCCGTGATGTAGGCGCGCCTGCGGGTTTGGCATGGCTGAAACAGCTTGCAGCAGTGTTGTAATGCCATGCTCACCGATGGCATGGGCCAGCCATTGCCTGCAGTGGCTGCAGTACCATGCCTAGTGCCACTTGAACACTTCGGTAGTTCCTTGTTCAGGCATCACTTAGTTGCTGCGCATTCATTGCTTTGCTAGACAAGCTTGTTTGAGCAAGAGCGCAGCTGCACAGGTAACGAATAAGCACAATCAGCAGCTGTACTCTTCACAGAGGGGTTGGTGCAGCGAGGAAGCGCGAAACAAGCAAACCTCTACGTAGCCAGACTAGCTATTGCATGTGTACACCAGTACTGTAAGAATGTTCGGGCCACCATAGCAGCTGCGGTGCTGTGATTCACCTATCTGCACAGCACTTTCTGTGTATATGTACGCATGCTTTTTTCATGTCCAGGAACTCAGAACTTCAACTTGTACTTCAAGTTGAACTCTGAGCCGTGGCGTGGGTGACACGTGCACAGATGTGCTCGGAAGGGTGCCTATGCAAATAAGGCATGAAAGTACACCACAATGTAGGCAAACAGTGCGTGGTGCCAGGCGCAGCAGCTGCAGCTGCACGCTGCCGCGAAAACAACCGAGACGGTACCGTGAGTAGTAAGTACCCTTGCTGGTGCGTGTGAAGTGGCCACATACATGTACTCCAAAAATATATATGATGAGGCAGCCAAGCCCACCCGCAAAAGAGGGCAGCACACAAAGTTGGGGGGGCACCCGCCCTGTAGACGGCAGCGCAGCAGAGGCACGGACAGAGGGCACCTGTCACTGCTGGAGTGGCCACAGCCTTGCAGCGCTTGTCACTGCAGCAGCGCATGCGACTGGTGGCGGTGCACGAAGTACCTCTAGTAAGGAACACTATACACATACTTCAAGTACACACTAAGACACATCCAGACTGCACACTTTCGCTCTGCATGCTCCATACGACAATGGGCCTCGTTGCACGCCAGTTCATGGGCAGTGCAGGCACGCTTACATGCAGGCAGGGGCGCTCCTCCCAGACGCTGCAAAAAAGCGTGCACAGCCAAGCATAGTTATCTGGAAAACCAGGGGCATGGCACCAGCAGCACAGAGACGAAAGAGCAGGATAGCCATAGGCACAGATAGGTGGGCAGCCCCAAGTGGTGACGTTTGTGGTGATGTGCCAACTGGTGCTGCGGCCGGCACACATCGATGCGTACTGTGTTCGGAATGGGGGTCCCTCGTGTGACCACACGCATTTGGCGCAGCAGTGCTGGTGGTGATTCCTCCGCTGCCAGCCACCTAGGTACATGCAACGCAGTGCACCTGAGAGCGCCTGCCGCAACCATGTGTATGTACCACATAGCCACACACATGCACACTACTACTGCTGTACAGCAGTATACAAATGCACAAGGCTGCTCATCCCCGTTTGAACTGGGTGCCCCTGCCAACCTCCCCTCCGCCTGCCCCTATTGCCGGCCGTCCCGGCTGCCTACCATCTATGGCACATGTTCATGCACACCATACACATATGCACCCCAAGCTAGCCACATCCATCGGTCCATCGGGACCAAACACACAAACTTCCGATGCACCCCCGCCCCTGCCCAGCTGTGTGAGCTGTGTCTGCGGCCTTCGGGGCTTCGGCTTTCGACCAGGCAGGAACCGTGCTCCCACTTACTACACATACACATATAGCGCGCCAGTGCTCCCGCATACTACCGTGAAACATACTTAGCTCACACATATAGGGAGCGAGAGACCGCCTCTTCGTGCCCCGTGAATGGCAGTATGCACGGCGCCTGCAGCTGCCCTCCACGCCTCATGCGCCTGAGCCCCTCGTCAGCCCCAGCCGCACCGCTGGTGACTGCATGGGCAGCAGTAACTGCAGGGCAGCACCCTGTGCACCATCACAGCTCGCAGCGTGGCTGCTGAGCACGCAGTACGGTGGCAAACGCTCTGCTGAGCACCACCTGGCAACGTCGCCGGCAGGCAGTGCCGCAGGACCCCCCTGCTGCTGAGCACGGGAGCAGCTAAGACCTGTCCCTGACGCCCCCGCGCTCACCACCGCTGTTTGCTAACTCGCTGCCGCCAGTCCCTTTGTTGCTGAGCACGAGCGCAGCTAAGCCCCCCCCCCCCCCGCTCAGCGCCGCCTCAGGCTGAGCCGCTGCCGCCGGTCTCCCCTGCTGCTGAGCATGAGCCATGCTAAGACCCTCCCTCCATTCAGGGCTGCTTCGGGCTGAGCCGCTGCCGCCAGACCCCCCTGCTGCTGAGCACGAGTGTGGCTAAGATCCCCCCTCCCCCCCCCCCTCAGCGCTGCCCCGGGCTGACCCGCTGCCGCCGGTCCCGCCTGCTGCTGAGCACGAGCGCAGCTAAGACCCCCCCTTCCCCCCCTCAGTGGCGTCTCAGGCTGAGCAGCCAGACGGTGGGCACCAGGCTCGACGCGTACATGAGCGGCGAGATGTCTGAGTCGCGCTCGAAGAGGTGCCCGTCCCAGCCCCTGTGCTCAACACAGGGTTAGGCAAAACGTATATGAGCACATACCGTAACTGACAGAGTATAACGCGGGGGGTTTGTTTCATGAGGGGGGGCGTTATGCAGCGTCATATGACCCTGTATACCGCCCCCCGCGAGGCTGACGGCGCCTTGATGACGACAGCGCGGGGGGGTATTCTATACAAATTTGGGTATTCTGTATAACGCGGGTGCATTGCATAACGCCCCCTGTGCTAGCAACAGGAAACCCGCCGCTGACAACGCGGGGGGGCGTTATAATCCGTCAGTTACGGTAGGCTGTGAAAGCAAACGCTGTATGCGGAGCGTATCTACAGCGTGCTTTTACAATTCTAGTAGTAGTACATGGCTAATACTTTGAAAAATATAGTGATAGTAACGGCTTGGCGCAGGCGTGTGCGCAGGCGCGTGCGGGTAATGTCTGGGTGCTCTTGCATGGTGGCTGGCCCAGCGTAGCGAGTTAGTGCACATGTGTACTCTAGAAGTATTATTTTCGTGCAACCCTACCTGTGGATGGCCTCCACACGCGCGTTCCACTTGGCGGTGTCGAACGCCAGGGGGACTGTCGAGGGGGGGGAAGCGCCGCCGCCGCCCCAGGCGGGTGCAACGGCGGGCGCGGCTTCGGCGGGGCTGCAGGCCGCGGCGGCCGCCTGAGGGTGAGTGTGCGCACGCACACGGCAGCGAGGTGGAAGCGGATGCAAGGAAGGAGCGTGTAAGTATAAAACCAGTTATACTTCAACAGGTTCTACTTCAAGATATACTATTTCGTACACAGTAGTACTGTGAGAAGCGACTGCTTGTGGGACACTGGGGCAATATTGTTGAAGTGCACATGCCGCTTCTAATGGTAGCTGTTTGTGGCGGTGTTCGGCGCTCGTGGGCGTGCAGCAGCGTTGAGGGTGTGCGGCGGTATGCGCGCGCACAGATGCTAATGTAACTACTAGTAGTAGTACCTACGGCATGTGTATACATTATGAGACTACACAACAAGGCAGACTCCTCGTAGGACTGCGAAGTGCACATTGCACATGCAGGTGAGATTGGCACTGAGCGAGGGTATTACCCAGGCGTGCTGCTTTCTTTTCGTTCCTCATTGTCACAGCCTATCAGCCCACCTGCAGGCCTAGGGTGGTCCCCATCTCCCTGAAGAGCAGGCGGTAGCGCAGCGGCGAGTCAAAGTAGCCCGTGGCAAAGAGAGAGTCGGCGGCGGCGACGGCATCGCGCAGCAGGCGCGTCGACCAGCCCTCGTCCGCGTACCTGCTCAGCAGCACCGGGTGCAGCAATGTTGAAGTTGTGATGTTGAAGTAGAGTGATCTGCATCAGCTTGTGCGGTGGCAGCAGCAGCATCAGTCCACGCTGTAGCAGCGGCAGCGGCAGCGGCGGCAGCAGCGGTGGCAGCAGCAGCGGCAGCAGCCCAGGCAGTACCAGCAGGGGCAGCTGCTGCTGCTGCTGCTTCTGCAGGAGACCTCTGCAGGAGATGCACTAGCACTTGTGTGTCAACAAGCCCAGGCAGCCAACTTGAAGTTTCTCAGTGGATGTATGACTTCGGTTGGTGCGGGTACAGGCAACATAAAAAAATCATGCAGTGTCCGCTCATAAAAAAGCATGTGGTGTCTGCTGATTATGTTGTGAAGTGCGCTGCACTCCGACGGCCAATGTAGGGCACCAGAAACAGTATCTGCTTGCGCCTCTGAAGTGCGCCACTGATGCGGTCCATGCAGAACAAACCCTTCAACGTTGCCAGGCCCGGAAAGAGCCAGTGCTTGGGCAGAATGCCCCATGTGGGGTGTCTTTTCTTCAAGTTGAAGTAGGCAACGTCAACTACTTCGGAAGTATCCTTGCAAGTAAGTTGCCACAAATGGTGGCATACCAGCTTGTGAGCCACATGTCCAAAGTGCCATGTAGGGTGATTTATCCACCTGGCGTGAACATGAGCTTTCTGTCACTGAAAGTTGAAGTAGGCAACACCAAGTGCCATGCGGCGCCCCAAGACGTGGCGGCTTACCGGCTCGTGGGCCACATGGCCGAATGTCACATAGGCTGATTTATCCAACTGGTGTATAAAAAACAATAATGTGTGCTCATGAGCTCTCTCATACCATAGGTAGTTCACGTTGAAATAGGCAACACCAAGTAGCCATGCAGCACCACAAGATGTGGTGGCTTACCGGCTTGTGAGCCACATGGCCTCCCCCAGGTCGAGCGGGTCCGTGCTGCCGAAGGTGGTGTAGCGGCACTGCACCAGCCTCTCCATGTCCGACAGCTCTTCGCTGAGCACCTCGGAGCTGTTGCACGCATCGCGCAGCAGCCTGTCAGCAGCACCAAGTAGCGATAGGGACGCGGAGAAGAGGAAGCATGTAGCAACATGTCAGCTTTTTGCTGAGCGCCTCGGAGCTGTTGCACGCGTGCTGCAAGCAGCAGATATATGTATACATAACAACAAGAATGCAGGTAAGAGAAACCATGTGAGCATTAATGTGACAGCTCTTTGCTGAGCACCTCGGAGCTGTTGCACGCGTCGCGCAGCAGCCTGCCAACAGCAGCACACAACAACAGGGATGCAGGTAAAGAACCCATGTAAGCAACATCACGCACCACGCCCCTGGACGGGCTGGTCACCTATAGGTGCGGCGGTGGTTCTGTAGCAGCGCAGTGAGAATTCCGCATGTATCTAAATAAACTGGTGGTGAGTCAGGGCGTTTAAACTGTTTAGCACTTCTATCGTAGTAGTACAGGTATGCCGCCCACCCGTGCCCAGCGAGGCACGCCTGCACAGCCTGGACGGTATCGCCACCTACAGTTGCGACAGTGGCTATCTGCGTAGTACTGCGGTAGTACTGCGGTAGTAGCAGATGGCCACTGTCACAACTATAGGTGGCCATACCGCCCAGGCTGTGCAGGCGTGCCTCGCTGGGCACGGGTGGGCTGCTTAGCAGCAGATAGCCACTGTCGCAACTATAGGTGGCCATACCGTCCAGCCTGTGCCGGGGTGCCTCGCTGGGCACGATCGGCCAACAGA
This sequence comes from Ophiocytium majus, assembly GCA_032358315.1. Classification (NCBI taxonomy): domain Eukaryota; class Xanthophyceae; order Mischococcales; family Ophiocytiaceae; genus Ophiocytium; species Ophiocytium majus. Next base: position 5,618 of record JAULBY010038932.1, on the reverse strand, counting down.
CCTGTACTACTACTACTACTACAGTACACAGGTATTACCAGTACTTCGTATGCCTTGACCTGCCACCATTTACGTATGACTGCATGCGCCACACTAACTGCAGTAGAGGAGAGGCACTGTCGCACCTACACGTGACCAGCCCGTCCAGGGGGTCCAGGTGCCCCTCGCTGGGCACGAGCGGGCAACATACCTGTAAACTACTACATTTTGAAGTACAACAGAAGTAGGAAACACTCTTTTCCCCTGACTCGCCATAAAATTTATAGACTTCAGCAAGTAGATGCTACTAAACAGCCACTGCCGCACCTGTACGTGATGAGCCCGTCCAGGGGGTCCATGTGCCCCTCGCTGGGCACGAGCGGGCGCGTCAGGTCGATGGACAGCTTCCAGAACATGCGTCCCAGGCGCATGTTGACAAAGTGCGGGTGCAACGCCTGATCACGCCCACAACCGCAAAGCATGCAAGGCAAAACACAGTAAGGCGTCAGTTACGGTACAGTGTGCCTGCGCGAGCCCAGTGTGATCACAAGTGCAGCCACGGTGACTCAGTCAGTCGGGACTGTCGGCCAAGTGCCAAACACAGTATCATGTGGCTCATTCTTGCCCATTGTGTAGTGACGGGTCGCAGCATGTAAACTTCGCATTATATGCCGTACATATGTAGTATATGGCATACAAATAACGAATTTAAACGAACGTATTTGTATGGCACATACGCCGTGTAACACCAGTGAACGCTCGTCCCGCCGTCCGCCCCCCCAAGACGCCATTCGACATTTTCACAATGTGGTACGTCCCACGGTGGTTTTATGTATTTGCACTTGTGGACATGAAAGAGCCCGTCAGCACGCTTGTGGTGATAGCACATGCCCGCCAGTGTATGCACACGAACTCACATTTTCGAACATCCACGAGCAACAAGTGCTGCTAGCAGGAAGCCGTGAGCTGCCGGCAGGCTAGTGGCAGCAGTATGTGGGGTTGAGACCTGCCACGGTCGCAAGCGTGGGCATTGTAAGCTGCACACAGGGTCATGGCGCGCCTGTGTTCACATGTCTAACCCTCAACAGATATACTACACACTTCTACTAAAGTATACTTCGACTACCATCGAAGTATGTCGTTCCAGGTACAACTGTGTGGCACAGAGGCCACCATGCACCTGAAGTTTAGGTGCTCGTAAGAAACTCCGCTTGGGGCGCGCAAAGCCTTGTGCGCAGTGGGGTGCGCGACTGGAAAGGGCGCGGTCGAGCATGCTGTCCGCCACTGTTTACACTGTAACCGACAGGATCACAATGCTCAGCACAACGCAAACTAATAAGGCAGGCGCAGCATGCTGTTGCAGCACTACTAGTGCGCTGCATGTACTTGAAAGTACTTTCAGCAAACTCCGTTTAGGGCGCGGAAAGCCCTCTGCACATGGTGTGCGTGTGGTCAGAAGCATGATCACACATGCGTGTTGGTAGCGTGGCAATGCTCAGTGCTGCGAACTCTAAAGAAAGCCTGTACATATTGATACATGTGGTCGATCGCCAAAGTCCTACTGAAGCATGTACTACTAGTATTGTTGTTGTGGTTTGTACGTGCGGTGTTGAGTTGAGCAGATGGAACCAGTACACAAACTTCAACCACTCAGCTTCAACTGTGCATGTCCAACTTCAACAGCTGACGTGACGTCACACCTGGGCCATCTCCACCACCCAGCGCAGGCACTTGTCACCGTTGGCGACGTCTGAACTTCAAGTGAAAGAAACCCAAAAAGGTGACTGAGCCCAGGTACTCCCGTGGCTGGGGCAGAAAGCCAGGCCGAAGCCTGTGTGGTTAAGTGTCCGAGCTCAACTGCAACACTCAACTTCAAGTGTACATGTCCAACTTCAACAGCTGACGTGATGTCACACCTGGGCCATCTCCACCGCCTGACGCAGGTACTTGTCATCGATGGTGGCTTCTTCAACTGTCCAAGCTCAACTTCAACACCAAACTACAACTGTACCGGTCCAACCTCAACAGCTGACGTGACACCTGGGCGATCTCCACCGCCCAGCGCAGGTGCTTGTCATCGTTGGTGACTTCTGAACTTCAACTGTGCGAGCTCAACTTCAACAGTCAACTTCAAGTGTACATGTCCAACTTCAACAGTTGAAGGTCTCACCTGCTATCTCCACCGCCCAGCGCAGGTACTTCTCATCGATGGTGACTTCTTCAACTGTCCCAGCTCAACCTCAACACTAAACTTCAAGTGTACTGGTCCAACTTCAACAGTTCCATGACTAATACACAAACTGCAACAGCTGAGGGTCTCACCTGCGCCATCTCCACCGCCCAGCGCAGGTACTTGTCATCGTTGGTGGCGCGGGACATGGCGGCCAGTGCGTATTCCCACTGCGCGGGCGGGAAACGAGCACAAAGAAAAAGGGTCACTCACACTTGCGCAGCGTTTTTTTGTCCATATGGTTGCCACATACTTGGGTACACAGCTGTGCTACATACTTCAGAAGTACTTCGATAGGGTCCGTCGCGCTTGCTCAGCAGTTTCGCTTTTGCCTCAAAACTCCGTGCACTGACCAAAACTCCACATCAGATGGTGTGTGCTCCTCCGCAGTTTTGTGTGAGGGCGTCGGGAGCAGCAGCTGGCACTTGTCTCTTTGTGCAAGAGTCAAGAAGTCAAAGTGATGCGGTTGTCACGCTTCAGGTGCAGTTGGAGCGATGGGCTGGGGGCCAGTAGAAAGTAATCTCGTACATGGAGTTGTACTTGAAGTTGTACACGGTGCTGCTTTCGGTGCCAGAGTACAACATATCATACAGAGAGCTTGCACTCGTTTCTTCCGATCCACTGGTTCCAGGGGCCCGGGGGAGGAGACCACCACCTCAAAATCATGGAGAGTCAACAGCTGCATGGGTTGAAAGCTACACGGCGTGCATGTGTGCTGGGGAGTCAGGTGGTGTTGCACTTAATGCTAGCTCCCCCGCACTTGCCGAGGAACGGCCGAGTGCCACTAGCGCCACCAGAGTTGTCAGTAGCAGGGTTGCACAACTCCGAGTGTTGCCACATATTTCTCACTCAGAAGTAGCTCCATAAGTCACCCCAATACTGTGAAGGAAATCTAAAACGTTCGTAAGCCCAGGTACTGCCGCGGCTGGGGCGAAATGTCAAGCCCAAGCCTGTGGGGTGGTTTGTCCACCTGGTCAACCACCAGACAGCCCCCACACCTACAATGGTGCAAATCATGCGAGAGCACCAAATGTGCCTGCACACTTGGCATGTACACGAGGACTATGCAGCAAAGCGCCTGCGGCGTTGCGGAGCAGCACTGGTGGCACTGCCGCAACGGCTGGCATTCTTCGGGCATCAGGCTTGTTCTCAGTCATGCAGGGTGTGTGTGTACACTCCCATCATGTGGCTGCTGTCCTTGTGGCTTCCCAACATTAGTGACAGCAGCAGCACACGTGTGAAGCCTGTTTAAAAATTATAGTACATACACTGAAGTACATATACTTCGAAGTACCTTTAAGTGTACATCTTCGAAGTATACGTCGGAGTATGTACATATTGTATACGGTAAAATACTGCTTGAAATAAGATATAAGGGAGCGTTGGTAATGGCACCTTGGTGGCGTAGTGGAAGTACTGTCCATCCCCATCAGGCAACCGCTCTTCGTCCTCCTGGCAGTGTCATGCACAGCAGCGGCAGCAGCAGAGCTCACATAAAATCTATACACATACAGTTATGTACATGGCATGGCACGACAGTACTCCTGGCAGTGGCATGTGCAGCGGCATGCTCCTGGCAGTGCCATGTGCGGCAGCGGCAGCAGGAGTGCGCACATGAGAACTATACATACTTCTGAAGTACATGTATTTATACTTCAAGTACAAACTGTTGAAGTACGAAGAAGGGAAACAGAAGTACATGGTATGGCACTGATAACTACTTCCTCCATTCCACCCTATTATGGCTCCATGCCTAAACTGCTTAATACCAAGCGGCCATCAACTCGGCTGCCTATGGTACCCTAGCATCGATCGACAGCCCTTGAACAGGGCTTTCTGCTGGTGTAATCAGTTTTAAATAACACCCTGCTGGGCAAAATTTTCACACAGCCACTCGTGCATTCCGAGTCCATCCTTGCTGTGTTATTGCTTGTTCGAAAGTTGAGCCATAATAGGGTGGAATGGAGGAAGTATGCTCGCGGCAGTGGCATGCGCAACGCCAGCGGCAGCAGTGCTCAGCAGCAGCACAACCAGCAGCTATTTATTGTACAGCGCCTACGTACACAACCATGTTGCAGGCAGCACATTCACAGCGGCGGCAGCAGCAGAGCTCAGCAGTGCCCAGCAGCACCAGTAGCACACATGAAGCCTACACAGAACACGCCATGTATCACATCCGTTGGTGTCGCGGCGCGGCCGTGGCCGGGCACGGTAGGCACCTTGCAAGTTTGCACACAAGCACGTGTGGACGCACGCCAAAAAGAGAATTAAGTCCGGAATTCCAGGTACATCTTTGAGGTATTATAATACGAAGTATGTATAGTACTTCTATCTGATACATACTTCTAGTGATATATCATGTTTGCACACACGCAGGTTGACTGCGTCTGCGAGCGGAGACACTCCGGACTTGCAAGTAAATGCACCACCTACGTAGTACTTTGGTGTATAAATATAGCGTGGGCATTTTTTCCTTGATACCGGTACTACTCTTCGAATTACTTGCAAGTGCTTCAGTATATGGATACACTGCCGGGCATGTTCCATGGCTTCATGCACGCTGGAGTGCACGCCCTCAAGTGCGAAAAAGACAAAATTTATGCAGCAAGTTGTGAGCACGCCTATACAGAGGCCGAGCACGTATACCGCTGCTACATGCTGGCCTGCACGACCTCCACAGGCGCTTCCACGCCCGTAAAGCGCAAAAGAACAGAACTACTGTAGTACTACTGATAGTGTTCATGTGCATACACTGCCGGGCATGCGCCATGGCCACCCGTTGGCGTGCTGGCATGTACTACTGTAGCATGACAGGGGCTCTTTCACGCCCACAAAATCCAAATAAATAAAACCACTGAAGCAATAAAAAAACAATGGGATGCTGCAGTCACCTTCCCGATCCGCAGCCCCCCGCGTGTGGATACTTCCGAAATATATCACGGCATCATGCTGGCCCGCGTGACCTCCACGGGCCCTTTCGCGCCCACAAACTCCCAAAATCTAACACAACTGGCCCAAAAAACACAACATAATGCGACAGTCACCTTCCCTGTGTGCAGCCCAAAAGGCTGCTAAGCCCAGATACTGCCGTGGCTCACGCAAAATGTACAAGTGTTCAAATCGTACAAGACGAAATTCTGACGTGCAATTGCTGAACTCAGTAATACCAATTATAGGTACCACTTCAGTAGTCTAGTAAATTAATGCAACAGTCACCTTCCCGATGCGCAGCCCCCCGCGCGTGGGGTGCTCGTCGCTCGCGCCCCTCAGCCTTGCGTGCGGTGGGTGGCGCTCCCTGCCCAGTGTCTCGTGCACGTCCCGGATCAGCGCATCTGCCTGTTCCAGGAGCTCAGGATTGGCGCTGGCGCCGGCAGGGTTGCCTGTGGCATTGGGTGTGGGGGGGTGGGTG
>JAULBY010038921.1:0-13870 GCA_032358315.1 Ophiocytium majus | reverse complement strand
TTAGTGACAGTACCTCCGTTAGAGCCTTGCCAGTTCATAGTCGCTGAGTGATCACCATCAAAAGTAATGGTTCTGGTACCACTCCATCCGCCAGATAATGAATAGCTTGTAGTGATCACATCATCATTAGCACTAGTGGTTTTTGTTACAGTACCTATATTCGGACCAACATAGGTTTTGGTGACAGAACCGTCATTAACTGAAGTATAGCTAGTAGGGCTACCCCAATACGAGTTATAACTCTTAGTAACGGTGCCATCGTCATAGCTGACTTTTTTGCTAACACTATAACCTTCTGGTCCAGTGTAAGTTTTGGTCATCGAACCATCACTCACGCTAGTAGTTCTAGTGGAACTGCCCACAGTAGGCGAGTAAAAATTTTTGGTAACAGTGCCATCACTAATACTGGTAGATTTAGTGAGTGTGTTGCCATTTGGGCCAGTGATGGTTGAATTTTTTGAGTTGCTAATCGATCCCTGCTTGGTGGTGGTTTGGCCATCCGATTTAGTGTAGGTTATGGTTACTGTGCCATCATCAACGCTAAGGGTCTTCGTTCCATTTACTCCTGACGAACTAGTATAGGCTTTAGTCAAGGCGTCATTGCTCAAACTAGTATTTTTGGTTGCGCTAGCTCCTGTTGAGGTAGTGTAAGTTTTTGTCAAAATACCATTATTAAGGCTGCTAGTGATAGTAACTGTGACGCCAGAGGTGTTTGTTAATGTTTTAGTAACGGTACCATCATCAACGCTGATAGTACTGGTCGCACTACCACCAGATGAACCAGAGTAGTTTGATGTTAATGTGCCATTGCTATTTGTGGTGGTTTTTGTTGCACTACTGCCGGAGTCCGAAGTATAGGTTTTAGTTAATGTGCCATTATTTTTAGTACTGGTCATCGTTAAATTAGGCGTAGCAGCACTGGTGCTTGTGCTTGTGCTTGCACTAGATTCGGTTGTGCTATTTTCATCCGCGCCAGTGAAAGTTCTAGTCAATGTTCCATCATTAACACTACTATTGATGGTGATTGTTAAACCAGATTTAGTCGTAGCGGTTGATGTTTTAGTGCCATTTGCAATGGTTGTACTAGTCGACTGTGCAATAGAGATGAGGGGCACAAATAGTAAATAGAATACTACCAACCTTTTCATGATTTTCCTTTTATTAAAAAACCGGCCTTTTTAGACGCCTATTAACTTTTGAATGGGGAGATCTTAGCCTGAATGTTCAGACTTTTTTGCTCTGTTTTTGACCCTGTCAAAAGCCCGAAAATACTTGCTTTCAAGGGAGATTTAGGACTTGCTCGGTTTTTGGCAATACATAGTCTGATGCCTGCTTAGCAAAAGACTCTAGTAACGCTTTCTTTTTCTCAACAAAACTACTGCTAAATAGCCCAAGACGGCAACGTTCATAACAAAGATGGCCACCAATACCGCGGAATTCTGTAAATAAATTAAGCGCCCAATAACAACTAAATTCACAAGCCCTGTAATCATGGCCAAACACTCAGCCCATGTTTTATCGAGAAAGATGCCTGCCGCCTCCAGAAAACGAATGATGGCATAAACAAGAGCCACTGCGATAAGACCAACAACGCTAGCCTTATCGAAACTGGCAAGTAAATCAGAGGCTGACAACAATAGTGAAGCTAAGACGCTGTTATCACCAAGGGGGTTAGCTGCCAATACGCTACTAATTGATGAGCTATCTATGGATAAATATAAAGAATAGGCAAATAATAAGGCGCCGAACCCTCTGAGGGTCTTTAAAAAGGCAACTACTTTCAGCCCCAATAGAAATTTTTTATCATTTATCATCTAATAATTAGTTTAGCTTTTCTACATCAGATGCTGCAAAAGTAACATCTTAAAGTGGAACCCCCTTATTTTTCTGACCTGTTATTGTGCGCAGGTATGAACCCTCTATGATTACCCTAATTCCATAAAAATAATTACTAATTTTAGAAAATACCCATTCAGCAGCTCGCTGACTTTTGGGTCTTACACCAATAACAATGTCTGCCCCTGACTCCAATAAACTAATAAATACTGGTATCTCTTGGCTGTTATGTTGCCCGTCAGCATCCAAAGTAATTACATATTCAACCCCCAACTTAATAGCCTTTTCAAATCCAGAGTTTAAGGCTGCCTCATATCCTAGGTTTTTCAGATGCGAAATTACAGTCGCTCCTTCTAGTCCCGCCAATTTTGATGTGTTGTCAGTTGAACCATCATCAACAACTATTGGGCGGCCAAAGGCAACGACACTCTTAACAACATTTCGTATTGTTGCTTCCTCATGGAAAGCCGGGATTATCAGCGCTATTTTAGATCTATCCATTTAATGGACTCACCTATAGCTATCGAGTTATTTAAGATTTTTCCTACAATACCGTCAACCTTATCAGCAGAAATTACCTCTAATGGACAAGGCCTTAATACTTCTAAATCCTCTCGTCTAATTTTTTCACCTGCAGCCAAATTACGTTTGGCCCTAACGGATCTCCGTTGAAGCACCACAGTTTCCAACTCATTTTTCTCCACCTTCTTTTCGATTCCGCCTAGAGCGTTTTCCAGCTCTCTAGCAGCCCTAACCATCTCACTCCAGTCATCAAAGTCCATAGAAAAAGCATGATCAGGTCCGGCGCGCAATTTATCGTCAGTGAAATGTTTTTCAATCATTTTTGCACCAAGAGAAATTGCACCTAATACAGTTGAATGACCCGGAGTGTGATCACTTAACCCAAGAATCATATTAGGATAAAGTTCAGCATACTTTTTGAGGACATTTAAATTAATATATTTGAAATTTTCCAAATCACCAGTGTAATTGGTGTTGCATTGCATTAAACAAATTTGGCCGTTGATTGAAGTCGCTTCGTTAACTGCCGCTTGTACTTCTGTAAGATTAGATGCGCCGGTTGCTATTAAATATGGCTTATTTTTTTTGGCTATATGCCTAATTATCTCTAACCAAGTAATATCGCCTGAACCAATCTTATAAGCGGGTACATACTTATCAATATAGTCAACAAGATCAAAGGAATAAGGGCTAGTAAAAAATATTATCCCCACCTGTTCACACGCCGCCTTTAACTCCTCGGTCCAGTCAAGGCTCACGGTAGCATCACTATAAACCTCAAAAACACTTTTATTCCATTTAGATTGATGAGACTTTTGGCCGCCTAGAGATCGAAATCCAATGTCGCTTACAATTGATTTGGCCTGAAAATGCTGAAATTTTGCAGCATCTGCACCTGCCTCTGCAGCTAATTTTATTAATTTTTTGGCGCGCTCAATATCGCCATCGTGATTTGCAGCAATATCCGCAATAAAAAAAGTGCGCTCACCCTCTCCAATCCTTCTATCACCAATCTGCAAATAATGATTATATTTATCGTTATTCCGCATAGTCTTCCCTTACTACAAGTTGAATTTCTTCGTTAAGATCTGGCAATTTAATGTCGTAAACCTTTTCAAAATAAGAGCTGTTCATCAGCATATTTTTTGGACGCATAATATTTGTATAGGACTCACTATCGCCAAGCCTAGTGCGCAACATATTATTAGATGATGATCCTACTAAGTTGGCAAATTTGAATGCAAAATCGGCCTTACTAAACCCGTTTTTGGATCCTAAGTTAAAAACCCCAGGTGATTTTTTTTCAACAACTAACATAATCATTTTAATTAAAGTTGAAATAGAAAGCGGACTAAATAACACATCCTCATACACCTGAATTTGTTGTTCGCTAGTCATTGAATTAAATAACCAATCTGTGAAACCACTTCTTCCTGCAGTGTGAGACTTTCCAAAGAAGCTTGTCCTCAACACAGTAGTGATAGTCGGGGTCGTCATCATTTCCCCCAAATATTTTGAGTAGGCATAATAATTACGCAGACATATATCTTCTTCGACGCTTTCTTCCTTGCCATCGTATAGATGATCGGTTGATATCTGTACTACATGAGTATTAATGCCGGCCTTTTGAATTGCCATAAAAAGATTTTGGACAGTTTTTGCATTTACTGCATAAGCTTCTTGCGGGTGCTTTTCACACCTATTAACATCGGTTAGAGCTACTAGATTAATAATAGTATCAGGTTTGCTTGTAGAAATAAATTTGGTGAGTACATTCAAATCAAGGAGATTTATTGCTTGGCTAGACGGACTTAAAACTTCATGGCCAAAGATGGTGATCCTCTCAATAAGCCTTACGCCCAATAAACCACTTCCACCGAAAATTGCAATTCGCTGACCTTTAGTATGCATTTATACAGTGGCCTTTTTTGTGAATTGCGAGTTAATTGCAAGAATTTCCGGGTTTGAATCTATAAATTTTAGTATGTCGTTCATATCAAATTTTCGATTTGCGGGATAAAGCCCTTCTATAATTTTTGTAACAACCTTAAAATCCTCTGGGTAATCAATTGTCAATCTTATTTTTGAAAGATCTCGATCAATCGCAATATTTAGCAAATTAAATACTTGAGGATTCCTATAGATATAAGGAGTAACATGCTCCCGCTCCTCAGCGTGATGTGCGCGCTCAAATGCCGCTTCCAAAGCGTTTATGCTAAATACTTCAGTATGCATTCCCGTGGGATAGGTAGGACTCAAGATATTGGAGACATAATCATAAAGTGGCGCCCCATCCTTAAACGCACGAATGACCCTATCCACCACTTTTGCATCGATTAAAGGGCAATCAGAATTACATCTTACAATAATATCTGCACGTGAAATTTTTCCAGCCTCATAGTATCTACTTAAGACATCATCAGATGATCCTCTAAAATATGCTACCCCCAATTCTTCACATAAACTTACTATCGAATCATCCATCTTTAGGGTAGTTGTGGCAATTATGATTTGATCAATTTCTCTAGAAAGCCTCAGTCGCTCTATTTGATATTCAAGTAATGTTTTTCCCAGAACCTCTAGCAATACTTTTCCAGGCAGCCTGCTTGACCCCATTCTTGCTTGCACAATAAGGACTGTTCTAAAACTCATATTGAAATTGTCTGACCAGTATCAGAGGATTTTTTTGCTGCCAAAACAGCCTCAAGCCCCATTAGACCCTCAACTAATGTGGTACCAGAAAATTTCTCCCCTGAAAAAAAATCTAATATGGCGTGCGCTTGATTAAGCAATATTTCCGCCCAATCACCATCAATACTTTCAATATCAAGGTCTTGAAAGTTATCACTTGAGGCATAAGTCAATATACCTGACAATCTATCGTATTTGTAGCTTGCATGCGTACCAATCAATTCGATGTAATCGTCGTTTGGTTTTTGAAATTGATTTCCTGTAATATTTCCAAGCGCTCCACTCTTAAATCTCAAATTCAGTACCGCACTATCATCACCCTCAACACCTTCAATTACCAGTCGATCTGACATTGCACAAATACTGTCTACCGGTCCAGCATAAAACATTGCTAAATCAATATGGTGTGTGAGTGCATCCATTAAGATGCCTCCACCCTGACTTAATTTTGAATAGTATATCGATTGGTAGTCTGGTCTGTATTTTCTAAAGTCTTGACTAAAATTAGATTTAAAAATTTTTAATTTACCAATTAGCCCGTCATCAATAGAGTGTTTTATTAATTTATAAGCCGCACCATGCCTTCTAGGATATGCTACTGCTGCCCTAATGGATTTATATTTGCATAATTCAATCAATTCATCCACACCATCAATAGAATTAGAAATAGGTTTTTCTAAAATAAAATTTTTGTCACGTTGGGCGCACCAAAGAGCCGTTTCAATATGCGTATGCGTTGGAGACGCTATTAATACGCCATTAATTCCCTTTAGTAATCTCGAATCTTCAAGATCGCAGTACTCCAATTCAGGATATTTATTGAGAATATTCTCGCAAAGAGATTTGTCCACATCGTATATGTAGATTTTTGCTCTCTGAGTTTTTATAAATGCATCTATATGCTTTAAACCCATGCCGCCTACGCCTATAACTAAAATCTTATGAATCATATGATAGTGAAGCCTCCATCTACAGATAGAACCGCCCCAGTAATATAGGACGAAGCCTGAGAGGCCAAGAAAACCGCTGGTCCTTTCATATCATTATGGTTCGCCATCCGACCCATTGGAACTTTATTGCAATATTGCGTTAAAAATGGCTCCCCCTGATTATTAAAAAATCCACCAGGTGCAATTACATTGACACGTACATTTTTCTTTGCGAACTTTGATGCCAAATACTTAGAGAACATTACCATTCCCCCTTTTGTGTATGGGTAATCTGGCTCCGTCTCAAATGAGGTACCCAAATACAGAGCCGGATCAGGAGCAACCACACCATAAATTGAGGCAACGTTAATAATGCTTCCCCCACCATTTGCCGACATGCTTCTAGCAAATTCTCTACAGGTTACAAACAAACCCCTCGCATTAGAGACCATTGATTTATCCCAATTATCAACGGTGTCATCGAAAAACTTTTCCATTGGACGCTCAACCCCGCAATTAATTAATATGTTTGGGGGTCGGTTGAAATGATCGAAGGCAACTTGGATGCAATTCTTAACGCTATCCTCATTACCCTGATCCAACCTTACTCCTATGGCATTGATTCCACTTGATTTCAAACTTTCCACAGCAGGGTCATAGTTTTTTGCGGTCCGAGATGCAATCACCACACCTGCACCAGCCTCTCCCAGCGCTTGCGCCATCGGAAACCCAATTTTTCCGGCACCGCCAATAATTACAGCACATGCGCCCTGCAAAGAAAATAACCTATCGGTACTTATATTTGTCATTTAAATCTCATTTAAGGTATGCGGAGATACAGGTCGATTCAATTTCTTAGAAATATCTCCAGCCAATATTAATCGTGAGATAAAAATCATCTCGTCATACTCAATACACTTTGTTCCAGTTTCAACCAATCCAACAAACCCCTTAAGCATCTCTCTGAAACTGTGGAAATAATCTGTAAAAGGGACTGTAGCTGCATCCTGGCCTTCAGAAAAACAAGTGAACTGTATTGGCAGACTTACATCATTAATGCATTCCAAGATCACATTTGGACCATGGCAATATTGAAACTGAATAATGTCATGATCAGGTCTATTTGATAGTGATTGGACTTGAAGTATATCGACGCCCCATATATCCACAATCCCCTCAAGCAAATGATGTCCGTAGCGCATCCAAGAGCATCTACTGACTCCATGAATACTTCTTACCAAATTTTTATCAATTTGATTTTTTATCGCCACGAGATCTCGTGTAAACCTTGCAGATGATCCAGCCATCATTGGGTATCGCTCAGGAACCAGAGGCATCAGCGCCTCAAAATCCTCTACACTTGCCACTAACTGTTTGTCTATAAATAAAGGGGTGCCATGCCTCAAAAATGGCTCAGCCATCTTAAGGTGGTTCCAAGGATCATCTCGCGCAAGAATGACGGCATCAACCTTTCCAATCAAATCCTCTAAGGAATTTACAACGTTAGGTATCAGAGAAACTGCTGCAATATTTTGTGAAACTGACTTATCCTGCGTCCAAATATGTGTCACGCGTGCGCCATGTATGAAATTTTCGTTTCTATGCTCTTTAGGCAAGTAATCTTTAATCAAGGCAAATGGGCATTTTTCCTGTAATTTCGCTGGGTCATAGCCATTGAAAATAGCCGAATAGGAATAGGGGTGTCCATTCCCCTCATTCATGCCAATCATCCCCAATTTAATCATTAGAAGCTTTTTTCATAAAAAATGGCAAAATCCACATGCGCATTACCAAATTAATCCATTAAAAATTATTTTCTCCACTCTAGAAATGCCAGGAATAGCGCTAAATTTTTCAAATAGTGTGGCTGATTTAATAGACAAAACCTCAATTTCTCGGGCTTTTTTAAGAGAGCTTAGACCACATTTTTGATAAGCGCTGCCATACCCAACATCTTCCCTACGGATTAATCCTAATCTACTAAGGCAAATATTCCAGCTTTTCCTAAAATGAAATGTTTGAGGCAAGTGACATTTCACAATTGGGTAAAAACAGTTTGCAATAAGATAAAAGCCACACTCCTTTAAATACCTAGCAGTATCATTCACAAGTATGAGGGGGTCATGCACATGCTCAAATACATCTGTTGAGATTATGATGTCGTACTTACCCTCAAGTTGCGGCGAGTACCTTACATTACCGGATAATTCCGCTAAGTGAACCGCCAAGGGATGAGGGTATGGCTCTATGATTTCAATTTTGGCAAAGGGGAGTTCTTTTCCAATCATTCTTGATAGACTACCAAATCCCCCTCCAAAATCTGCAATCCGTAGAGGCCTCTGTTTAGAGACCCATTGCGTGAAAATTCTTCTATTAGCGATGCTGCCTGGATCAAACTCAGAAAATAACCCCACTAATATCCTTTGTGGGCCAGAATAGTACTTTTCAATTCTCTCATCCACTACATTAACATCACAACCAAGGTTGTCCCATTCGTTATCGCATATTTTTGAGATATTCTCCAAAGTCGGCAATAGGTAATTCGAATTAGAGAAGGTGTTTTCAATCCAATTTTTTTCGAAAACATTTAGAAACTCAGTAGTACACAAATCAATCTCAACGTCAGCAAATTTGTATTTCAAAAATATCTCCTAAAATTACTTTGCAAGTTCTTTTTAAAAAGGATATCAATGCTCAAATAGGGGCTATGAATTGCAATCTTTTTCATTCATGAATTTTCCGGTTTTCTTGCAATAACCCACATCATCGAGTTCCAAAATGGGAATTTATCTGTCCCTCCGAAAAAAAACTTTTTAATAAATTTTAAATGGTCGCTTACGATGTTTGTATAAGGGGTATCAATATATGGAAAATGAATATTAATTATTTCAAATCCTGCATTCTTCAGATTCATAGACAAGGAAGTGTCGGAAGGTAAATAGTGATTTAGTGGCTCTTCAAGAAACGGTAGGGTTTTGAACTTCTGATAATAAATAGAGTTAGTGTTGGGTGTAGCCAAAAACAGAATGTGTCCATTTTTTTTAAGAGCTTTATAAGATTTTTTTATATCTTCAAATGGGCTGAGCAAATACTGAATAGTACCCCGAAAGACTATTAAGTCAAAAAAATCAATATCATCGAGTGATTTTGTAAATTTCACCCCCCTAGCTTGTGCGATTTCCTTAGCGTACTCCGAAATTTCAACGCCATAACGGCCTTCATGATTCCATTTAATTGATTCTAGAAATTCACCAGTAGAACACCCAACATCCAAGATCTTCCCTGATTGCAAAATACCTTCGCCGGTAAATTTTTTAAAATAATCTTTTTCCAAGTCAAACTGTTTCAGCCTCTGTAAATCAGTCATATTTCTATTGGAAAAATAATCGCTCCCAAATTCTTCATAATTTGACATGGTCATAGAAGTCCAATCTTAGGTTTATTAGCTTCGATCCATTTTTCAAGATCTACAGATGTCATCCATTCTGGGTTATTGTCCGATCTATATGTAAAGGTAGGGGCTACTTTTTTACCATCTTTTATGCGATTTGGATCGGAACTCCAATCATGGATTGCGGGGAGTATTTTGTAATACTTTTTGTATTCATAAGTATGTGCAGTATCCTCTTCGCCAATCATTTGCTCGTGTAATTTTTCGCCTGGACGGATACCAATCACTTTTTGCTCTACATTTGGAGCAATAGTTTCCGCAATATCAACAACTTTCATTGAGGGAATTTTTTTTACATAAATTTCGCCGCCAATCATATCTTCAAATGCATGCCATACCAGCTCTACTCCCTGCTCCAAAGAAATCATAAACCGAGTCATGCGCTCGTCAGTAATTGGAATAACACCTTTCTCAATTTGGGTCATAAAGAATGGGATAACTGACCCCCTTGATCCCATGACATTGCCATATCTCACAACAGAAAATTTAGATCCATCATCACCGGAATAGGAGTTTCCTGCTACGAAAAGCTTATCCGAAGCCAATTTTGTAGCACCATACAAGTTAGCAGGATTGCTTGCCTTGTCTGTAGAAAGCGCAACAACTTTTTTAACTCCTTGATCTAAGCAGGCATCAATTAAGTTCATTGCACCAAGAATATTTGTCTTTACACACTCAAATGGGTTGTATTCAGCCGTCGGAACTATCTTGGTAGCAGCGGCGTGCACAACATAATCTACGCCATGGAGCGCCCTAGACAATCTATCTTTATCCCTTACATCGCCTATAAAGAATCGCACTCGTGGATCTTGGCCATATAGCTTTGCCATCTCCCATTGCTTCATTTCATCTCGTGAGTAAATGATCAATCTTCGAGGATTGTATTTTGCAAGGGTTAAAGGCACAAAAGTATGCCCAAAAGAACCTGTTCCCCCCGTTAATAGTATTGATGAATTTGACAACATAATCTTCCTTAGTGATTTTCAATTCCGAACAATTCAGAGTAATTTCCAATTCTATTTATTTTTCCATCTTTTAATTCAATTATTTTCGTGCAATGTTTTAATGTGCTGACCCTATGCGCAACGATTATCATCGTCGTCAATTTGTTTTGCGCATTGATTGATTCCATAACATTACTCTCAGTTTTGCTATCTAGTGCACTTGTAGCCTCGTCTAAAAAAATAATTTGTGCATTTTTATATAGGGCCCTAGCAATTCCAATACGCTGCCTTTGTCCTCCAGAAAGTCTAATGCCTCGCTCCCCTAATCGCTCTTTAAATTGGTTGGGTTGTTGATTAATAGTCTCTAAAATTTGCGCATTTTTAGCAGCTTGATAAACTCTATTTTCATCAATATTCTCGCCCACCACCCCAAAAGCAATATTTTCATCAATAGCTCCGTCAGCAATATAAATTGACTGAGGTACATGAGCAACATTCTGACGCCATGATTGGCTATTTTTTCTAGTAATTCTGTCCCCGTCAACTTGGATTGCACCATCAGTGGGTTCAATGAGGCCCATCAGAATATCAATTAGCGTACTTTTACCACTCCCAGTCTCCCCAATTATTCCAATCCTTTCACCTTTAAAAAGCGTGAAATTAATATCATCCAAAACTAATCTCTGACCATCATAAGAAAAAGATAAATTTTGAAGCGTAATTTCTTTCTTAAAAGATAGTGATGATTTATCAGGTCTTATATTCTGATCCCGCTCTAAATTTAAAAAAATAATCACTTGTCTAATGGCTGCTTGACTACCATTAATATTTGACCATGCACCATAAATTTGCTGCAAAATTGGTAAAAGTCGCTGAGCCGCTAACGCTAGTACCCCCAATAAAGGTATTGCATTTAAAAACCCTTGGGATTGTGAAGCTAAATAATATGAAAAGATAGCCACTAGTATGATCCCAATTCCCTCAATTACGTGTCGAGGGCTCAAGCTAATAAATTGATTACTACATTGCGCATTTTTATATTTTTGATTAGCCTTATCATAGTATGAGCAATAAGCCTCTTGTGTACCATCTATTAAAATATCTCTAATTCCTCCGAATCCCTCTTGAAGAGATTTAATCAAGCGCGGAGATTCTTTAGCGATAGTCTCGCTATTTGTTCGAATTCTGTTTTTTGCAGTAAAAATAATGACGCCATACAAAACGGAGAATATTCCAATGGCGATCATAGAGACTATTGGGTTAATAATAAGTAACGCGCCAAGAATTGCAAATAATGTAAAGCAAGAGCTTATAAAAATTAGCGCGGGCATTAACGCGCTATAGATAACTTCATTCGACTTAATTGTGACGGCATCAATAAATTCACTACTATTTCTTGAGACGTGGAAAGCATATGGTTGGCTAAGAATATTTCTATAAATTTGTAGGCTCAAATCCGAACCAATTGCAAAAGAAATTCTAGTGCTTATCTTTATCAAAATAAGTCTAATTAAGGCTGCAAGAATGGCGGCGATAATAAAAATTATCGTTAATGGGAGTAGCAAATCAGATGGACTCACTACTCCAACTAACGGCCCATAATTTTTGATAATTTGAAATTCAAATAACTTCTCTGGTGATGCCAATGCCCCTAAAAATGGTACGACAGCTCCAATACTCACCACATCGGCAAAAGAGCTAATAATCATCAAGCCCAATAAAAAATACAGCTCAATCTTTCTATTAGAATTTATGTGCACCCAAAGACTCTTGAGTAATATTAGAGAATTTAATTCCTTTGGTTTTATCATATGATCATATATGTGTTGATATAAAGCCTAGCTTAATGTTGCTCTATATTTTTGCCACGACCAACTGCTTAAGCAAATATCATCCAATAATTTTTCCGCATGCCAATCTAATAGCTCCTTGGCTTTTTTAACATCTGCAAAACAAGAAGCAACATCACCAGGGCGCCTTTCACAAAGTATGTAGGGAATTCTTTTTCCACTAACTAGCTCAAACGCTTTGAGCATTTCAAAAACACTAAAACCACGGCCTGTGCCCAAATTAAAAACCTCCCAGCCAGCGTGGGAGCTCGCATAATTTAATGCCGCAAGATGCCCCTTGGCAAGATCCACCACATGAATATAGTCACGAACTCCAGTGCCGTCTGTGGTTGGGTAGTCATTTCCATATATATTTAGTACGGATAATTTACCTGCTGCCACTTGAGCTATAAAAGGCAATAAATTATTTGGGACTCCTTTTGGCTCTTCGCCAATCAGGCCTGATTGATGCGCGCCTACTGGATTAAAATAACGCAAGCAGACAATCCGCCAGCTTGGGTCTGAACCAGCAAGGTCTTTTAACATTTCCTCTGTATGCAACTTAGTTCGCCCATATGGATTAGTAGGTCCTATTGGGTGTTCTTCATCCAAGGGCAGATATTTGGGGTCGCCATAAACAGTTGCGCTTGAGCTAAAGATTAAGGTTTTTACATTACTTACTTTTAACGCCTGAATTAAGCTGATGGCACCCTCAACATTATTTTCATAATATTCAACAGGAAGCTGAATTGACTCTCCAACTGATTTAAGTCCAGCAAAATGAATTACCGCATTAAATTTATATTTTTCAAATACTTGTATTAAAAGAGTTGTATCGCGAACATCTCCGTTTATATGCGCTAACTTTTTACCTATTATTTTTTCCAGTCGGTCCAACACACTTTTGTGGCTATTGGAGAAATTATCCAAAATAGTCACTGTATATCCAGCCTCAGATAAGGCAATAGCTGTGTGGCTACCAATATATCCAGCGCCCCCAGTAAGTAAAATATTCATATAAAAATTCTAGACCCCAACTTAAGCAACTACCTTCCTAAAGTATGCAATCGTCTCTTTGAGACCATCTTCCAAATTGACCTTAGGCTCCCAACCGAGCTTCGCTCTAGCAAGTTCGATATTGGGTTGGCGTTGTTTTGGATCATCTGACGGCAATGACTGATAAATGATCTTGGATTTGCTGCCAGAGAGTTTCAAAACCGTCTCGGCCAATTGCAGCATGGTGAACTCGCCTGGATTGCCAATATTGACCGGTCCAGTGAAACCATCTTCCGAGTTCATCATGCGAACCATGGCATCGATGAGGTCATCTACATAACAAAAGCTTCTGGTTTGTTGACCATCACCATAAATGGTAATGTCTTTACCCTGCAAGGCTTGCACAATAAAGTTACTCACCACACGACCATCATTAGGGTGCATGCGGGGGCCATAGGTATTAAAGATTCTGACAACCTTGATATCGAGATTGTGCTGGCGGTTGTAATCAAAAAAGAGGGTTTCTGCGCAGCGTTTGCCTTCGTCATAGCAAGAGCGAATACCAATCGGGTTCACCTTGCCCCAGTATTCTTCTGGCTGAGGATGAACTTCAGGATCTCCATAAACCTCACTCGTGGAAGCCTGCAAAATACGTGCCCTTGTACGCTTAGC
>JAULBY010038910.1:0-13876 GCA_032358315.1 Ophiocytium majus | reverse complement strand
TATTATTAATCATGTTTTGAGCATAACTGATGCCTTCCAGGTTATCAATGTTTACATTTAATTTGTTTCCATCTATAAACTTAATTTTCATTCCTTCAGTAATTGTGCCATGATGTTGTTCATAGACAACTCGATGCTTAAGTTTGTAAACTCCTTGTTTAACTCTTATTTCAATGTAACCATCTTTAGTTATTCGTTCTGCTCCATCATGTTTTGTGTTATGCGGAACGTTACCTTTTTTGAACATTGTTGGTTTACATTTTGAATAAAGTTCACCAGGCATTAACTTTCCTTTGTTTGCTGGTACATGGTTAGGCTTGTATCTTGATTCTGCACCAATGATTCTTAAACGATCTGCTTGGATTTCAAGTTCTGTTTTTAAAAATTCAGGTGATTTCTTCAACCTTAATGCGTATGCTTTGCCTGCAATGCTTGTATAAGACTTGTTCAACAAAATACACAAATGCTTGGTGTAAGAATTATGGAAATGGTTTTTCAAATATTCAATTTCTTCTTCAGTCCATTTTTTGCTCATTCAACATAGTTTTAATTTTCTCAAGATACAAGCATAAGTCCATAGCTTCTTCCTGCGCATGATTCAACCATTCAATCAAGGTCAAGTCTTTTCTATCTAAGGTAGTATTATACTTTCGTTGCCCAACTTCACTACGTTGGCGGAACTTGGATAATACTGATTCGAGGATTGTGTCAGTCATTTGTTAAAATGTTTTATCAGTTAGTCGGAATTTCCGACATACTCGTTTGTTGTTGATGTTTGTAAAGTTGTTTGCCTAAGTGTTCGACTATTTGGATGTGTGCGTGAACTGAAGTAAATGGATTCACAAACTTTATTGATTCTGTTTTCTTCTTAGGTTTTATCGCCAGTGCGATATTAGATGCAACCCATTTGATTGCATCATGTTCAGTTGCGAATAGTTTCATTTGTTATAAGTTTCGTTGTACCATTCATTAAACATAGGTTTCTCAATATCGTTTTCTTTGCCTCTCCAGAATGATGCACATTTGTGCATTTGTTCTTTGTGCATTTCTTTGGCTTGTCGATATGCTTCTAGACCATATTCATAAGATGCATATGGATTATCCATCCACCATCTCCATAAAAAATCTACTGATGTTTGTTGTGCCATTGTTTATTTGTTTAGTGTTAATTGACTTTGCATCCACAATGCACCTCTTGAAAATCCATCTGTGAAAGTGCATTCATTTGTTAATTCAAAATTGTCTTTGTTGTATAACTTCCAATCATCAAATCTTTTAATTGCTATTTCTTCTTTGGTTACAACTACACATGGGTTAGAATGTGGTATTGAGTGGTTTCTTTCAATAGCCTCAAGTGTATCTAATTGAGATTGAAATGCACTTATCTCTGCGTTTAGGATTATCTTATCCTTTTGCAAGTTGCTAAGATGCTGCTTGATGTCGCTAATTGCTCTTTCTATTTTGTTCATAATTAATTTTTTTTAAATGTTTCGTTATAATACTCTGCAGGGTCTTTTGAATGCTTGTTGTTATTTGAGTGTTCAGCCCAATCCCATTTACCAGCTTGGAAAGCATCCATAGTTTCCTCTTTGTGCTTTTCTTTTGCTTGTTTATGAATGTTTTGCTCATAAAGTTCAATTCTTATTGATACAGGAAGTTGCATTATCAACCATGCTACTGCTGTTTGTTGTGCCATTGTTATTGTTTAATTATTATGTTAAGTTTCTTTGCTACATCTTCTTCATTATTAGCATTAATTCTACTATCAAATAAAATATTGTTTTTTGCATCTAAAATATATGCAGAAAAAATACCTTCAATAAATGGATTAATAGGTTTATAGACTTCTAAATATTTACCTATTTTTTCTTTGTGATTTACCATTATTGTAATTGGTTCAATTTCGTATCTCATAATTTATTTATTTTCTATCATTTCGTTGGGTTCAACAATATGGTCTTTTATATCAATATGTATTGTTTTACCTTTGAGTATATCATCTACCAAATCTTCCATCATTTCCCTTTGTTCAGGGTTTAGGAGTGAAATCTTACCTACAATGGCATCAACTGCAAACGCATCAGATTCGATTTCTACTTTTATACCTTGCCTAACTGCATCATCAAAATAAGGATAGGTAATAATATCTCTAAGAATCCATTGTAATCTCCTTGAGTAATCTTTGAAGATTACCGCTCCCCTCGTGTTAGGAGCCGAGCGGATGAAATCTTGCATAAATTCCTCTGAAATTTTAAGATGTTGAATTGATTGGACTATGGAACTTCTCATGTTAATTATAATAATCGTTAAAAAATTCTTCTGCAAATTCTAAAGCATCATTTTTACTTAAGTCTACTGTTCCATTCCAATACGCATTTTTAATCATTTCTTTTTCAATAGGTAAAAACTTTTCTGCTTCCATTACTCCGTGAATGTTACCTGATATTCTTAGTTGTTCAATTAATTGTTTTAATGCAGTTTGCATAATTTGTTGTTTATTTAAGGCTGGACCATTTGCCCAGCCTTGTTGGTTTTTCTAAAATGGTAAAGAATCCATGTCATTGGTTCTCGGAGCCTCATCTTGTTTTGGTGCAGTTGCATTAAATACAAGTTCCTTACCACTTCCAACATAGGATTTGTCTTGCTTTGCTTCTCGTTGCTCCTTAGTTGGGTTCATGTACACTGTGTGTGTGTTTTCGAACTTGTCTTTTTCTTTGCGTTCTGCTACACAGAACTTTGCATAAACTTTGCCGTTGTTGGCTTTCTTTCTACTCCATTCTGGGATGTCTGATAAACATATATCTATAACTATCATAATATAACTGGATGTCGGGAGCCAGTACCGTTGTTGTTCATATTAATAAAATTCAGTTGGTATTCCTAATCTAAGTACTTGTTCTTCCCACCATGCAACATCTTGCTTAATTACCACTCTTTCGGTGTGTCTTGTTTTTGGATTCACTCTGATAATTATTCCCACGTTGCACATGGTAGCCAAGCAATAGCCAGTAAGTTGCTTATCATATCCGAAGTAAGGTATTGACTTTGATAATGGCATTTCTGAAATCTTCAAATCTACTACAACTTTACCGGAACGAACCATATCAACCCTACCTCTGTAACCCATTGTAAACCCTCCATGTTCAAAGTCAGCAGTTACACTAAGTTCAGTATCAAGAAACGGCAGAACCGAGCCTATGACATCATAAGCAGCACGTGCAATGGGTTCAATTAGTTCTCTGCGTTCATGCTTGTATGTTGCAGGTTCTAACAAATAATTATGTACCTCAGTTCCTAATTGCATCTTGTATGTCTGCTTGAATGGTTCAGTATCACTATTCTTGATTGATGAATATGAATGACCTTCTTTAGCTTGGTATTGCTCAAAGTCAATACCTTTATAAAGTTGTATGTTTTTTACTTGCATACTTCCTCGGTTGTAAGGTTGCTGAATGTTTCACCAGTTTCAGAAATATGTTTCGCCAAGGCATCCGCCATTTGCCCTATGCTCAACTTTGCCCAAGACTTAACCTTTACATACTTATTTACATATTGCCAATTCTTGATGAAGTTAGTCATTATAGCCATTGCCCAAGCTTCTGATTCAATAACTACTATCTTAATTTCACGCTTTACTTTTGGAGTTTCTACTATTAAAGTTTCAGCTTGTGCTATCAAAGTATTGGTTGCAATATCGGCTTTTAGTTCTTGCTCAGCAGCAGCAACACGAAGTTGTTGCTCTTGTTCAAGTTTGGCAAGTGATTCTGAGTTAGCAAGATCATGCGCATACATTTGGAATCGTTCCTCAGCTAATCCTTGATAATATGCTAAATCGTTACTTGGTTCGTACTTATCAATAGAATGGAATATTTCCAATGCTTGTTGATCCGTGATTAACCTTGTATCAAACTTCTGAAAATTACCAAGTGCAAACTTACTCATTATCGTTTGCAAATCAGCTACCATTGCATGAACCTGAGATACTGGGTTTTTCGCTTTAATGCAGTTGATGTATGAACTATCAATTATCTTTTGCAGATTGCTTCTGTATTCATGCGCTATTCTTGTCCACTCATTAATGACATGAGCCTTAAACTGCGCAATCTCATTCTGCAATAATTGAGCCTCAATAGCCTTAGATTCGATGTCAAGCCTTGCAGCAAGTTCAAACTTTGATGCCTCATCAATCATGGCAGCCATACGCTTTTCAAACTCCATTGATGGACCAGTTAATTTCTCATCAATCATTCGAGTAAATTCCAAACGCTTTCTCTTGGCTTCTGATAGGTTGAACTTTGCAGATTTCAATGCAGATTGCATCTTTTCAAGTGGTAAACTCTGAATGTCCTTTAATTCTTGCTGGCAGGCAAGTTCATCAAGCCTTAACCTATCAAATAAATCGATTCTGATTTCTGCAAGCTTGAGCCAGCCTTGTTGGATTGTTGTTAATTGGTTCATGGTAGTTGTTATTTATAGTTCGAAATCGTTTGCATCATCAATATCTACTGGAGGAAGTTCTATACACATTTCTTTTTGTTCTGGTGTCATTTCAACATTTTCCAAAGCCCAATCTCTTACTAAAGTTTTTCCATCTTTTAAATATTGATTTGTTTGTACTTTATGTAACATTACATTGAACTGCTCATCATTAAGTACTCGTTTTTTTGGTACTTCAACTGCTTGAACATCTTCGGTAACTTGTGCCATTTCCTCAGGTACGTAAACTGGCATCTCGTAGATGTCAGGAGTAAACCACTTTACCCCGTTGGACATTGCCCTTGCGAATAGCATATTCTTAGGAAACTTATCTAAGTTCTTGGTTCCAGCCTTACGTGCATCTTCAATGGTAAAAGTTGAAACTCCTATTGATTCTTTACCTTGGAAGTATTCAATACTACAAACCTTGTCATTGTGCTCGATTACCTTGTAATCATACTTTCCAAAACCCTTTACTCTTGCAGCCATAAGTCCTGCTCCTATTGTTGGCTTTCCTTGGATAATATGAATGCCACTCATTGCAGCAAATGGTTGGATTCCGAACTCGCGCCCTGCTTGAATTTTTACTGCTGCTTGTGCCATGCTCTTGCAGTCAGGGAACATTCCCGATTCAGCAAATGACTTGGCGATTGTCATGATCTCAGTTGTTGTAATTTCCATTTTAATTAAATTTTAAGGTTGGTAATATAAGTGTACGCACTGCAATAGTTAATGAGCCGTAAGCCTTATTAATAGCTTTCTTTTCATTGTCTTTTAAATAAGCAGAACAAAGCTTTACTTTATCTGCATTGGGAATAGTCTTTCGCCCTACTTTCATTTTGTCCATTGTTATAATGTTTAGTGAATTGCAAATATAGGATAATTAATTAAAATAAAAAATATTTTAAAAAATGCTTTTTGTATTGTGAAAAACTATATCTTTGTGAAACAAATCAAATCAAACACAATGAACACAATTTTAAAAGCAAGGTCAATCGGAGATAGCGAATTATTTTTTACTGTTACTTTAGTAAAAAGAAACGAGGTTTCTGCTTGGGTTATCTTAGATAATAATGTAGAATCTCGTTTTAAAATTAAAAAAACTTGTGATGGTAGAGAGTTTATCATGCCTTATGGTACTTATTCAATGGCACCAGCTTTTTATCTTTCTTAACTCACTCGGTTGGCAGATCCTTAAAACTGCCCATTTTTAAACCATAAAATCAATATTATGTGCAACTGTCCAAAACAATCAACTAACTGCCTTAAGTGCGAAGCAGTATCCTTCTTCTTTCGCCATCAAATATTAATTGTATCAATCATAGTTATCACACTCCTTGTTCTTTGTGGACAAGTACAAGACGCACAAACAAGATGAGTCCATACGTAATACCAGGTCTTAAAAACAAGGCTCATAAACTTAAACGCATTGTTCAAGCTGATGATATTACATCTAATGTTTTAGACTTCTTTAGACTTGATGTTGCCATAATCAGAACCAAGAACCGAAGCCGTAAGATTGTTACTGCAAGACATATCATTTGCTACCTATTACGCAAGCATACTGGCATGACTTTGCAACAAATTGCTGAATATCTTAAGCCTGCAATTTCAGATCATACAACTGTACTTCATGGTATCAATTACGTTACTGGGCAGCTATTAGCTAAGAATGACAATGATATTAAAAACATCATGAATGAAATTTATATCTAAATTTATACTTTGCCGAGCTTGTCGGCATTATTACACCATAACAATTAAAACTAAAAAAACAACACTATGTCCAAGATGCAAAGCAGTAAATTAAAATGGATGGACCTATCCACTAACGACCGACATAAACTACTTGGTCAGGTCATCGATGGGATGATCTATCACTACGAATGTGTTAATGAAGTTCGAGAAATGTTAGATAGATGGGATGATGAAGGATTCTTGAAGTCAATCATTCTGCCAGATGATGAACCTGATAATATGTGTACAAGTTGCAATGGTACTGGTGAAGGTGCAACACCTGACTGCACTTGTTGGCATTGCAAAGGTCATGGAGCAATCATCCCTAAAACTTATGACTATGAGGGGTAGAGTAAATTGTTTAGTTGTAATTATCAGCGTAGTATTTTGGTTCTTAGTTTATAAACTTATAACACTATTTATATGAACACATCAAGCATTCACGAATACATCCAACGAAATCAAGCACGTAAAATCATACGTGCCAAATATGTAAATGGTGAATTGTTTTATTACCATGAAGGCACATGGATAAATCAAACTCAGTATAATAAACTTTATCCGCATTATAATTTCCTTCGCAATAGTAACACAGTACACAATCCAGATAAAACTCAAATACATTAATTATGTACGAATATCAAGCAGAAGTAGTCCGAATCATTGATGGAGATACAATCGTATTAAATATAGATTTAGGTTTTAAACTATTTTGGAAAGTTTCATGCAGACTTCATGGCATCAACTGTCCTGAATTACGCAGTAAGGACCAAGAAGAACGAATAGCAGCTAAGGCAGCAAAAGACTTTACTCAATCTGAATTACCAATCGGTTCAATAGTTTTAATTTATTCAGTCGAACTTGATAAGTATGGCAGACCACTTGTAGATATATTCTATGGAGATAAGCATTTAAATGTAGAACTTGTAAGTAATAACCACGCAAAACTTTACATGATATGAAACGCTACAAAATAATGGTATATACTATTCAAGGGCAACAGTTATTCTTTTGTCATTGGAAGATGGGAAATTCTTATACTACTCGTTTATGTTCACATAGAGGTGATGCGATATGGTACACAGAAAATGAAGTTTATGTTGCAGAAAACTATTTAAAAAACAATCTTGAAAAGTTACAGATTAAATCCTATACAATCGATGAAATTACGTATCAACCTAATTCAGCTAAGGCACAGCGAAAACCTTACACAAGAATCTTTGGGGGCGATGCTCGGCATATCGAAAGGTATGGTTCAATCCTATGAGGATGGAAGGGCAGAACCTTCGCTTGATACTATTAAAAAAATAGTTGATACTTTTGGGATTGATGATTTGTATTTATTTTTGTATAAATAAAATAATTAGCCAGTTGGTGTAAATGGGAATGAATACCATCTTGGGTAACATCATTGCGACGATAGCATCGTTTAAAAATGCAATGGGATGCAGGTTTGAATCCTGCACTGGCTACTTTTTATATCTTTACAAACCCATGCTCATCAACTTTGCCTGATTGATGCAAGGCTAATAACTGCCTTACTGAGTATCCAAATGTCTTTTGAAAATGCGGATTATCTTCAAATTGCCAATCACCGCCCCACTCCCAGCCATATTGCTTAAATATAGTTACTACTTCCATCCAGTCCGCTTTACCATCTTTGTCAAAATCAATCTTTTGTTCCCATGATGCAGTTCTGCCGTCTAAGATTAATACAATATCTATTGCTAATCCGTAGTTATGGTAGCTCAAACCTTTTTTGGCGTTGCTAACTATTTTACCTGGCTTTGTTCTACCTTGAGAGTAAATGGCATCTTGTTCTGCAAATGTCCTCAGCGTATACGAAAACCTACACTTTGCCCTACCCTTTAATTCCTCGCATATTTCATCGTATATCTCATATACTTCATCTCTAAGTTTTGGATGAATCAATTTAATTCTATCTAAAGTTAATTGGTCCTTCATACGCAAAGTATTATGATGATTAAAAATATAGTATAATAAGCAAAGTACCCATACTCGTACTGAAAATCATAACTAAGCCTATCTATTATGGAAGTCGTTGTACTGCTTATGTAATCAAATGGCTTGTTTCTAAATAGATTCAACGCAGTATCAAACACAATGCGTCTAAGAGCCATTAAGGCAATAGGATAACTCCAACTAATATAAAGTGTTGGCGAAATCAATATGCAGTAAATTAGGGCATTTATAGCATGCCTGATGCGTTTATTATGGGCAATCTTCCACGCATCAATTCGAGCCAATACTATGTTAACAAGTATGTAAATGCTAAGAATCAAGCCTCAAGAATTGCCTCTATTGAGATTCCTAAACCTAAGATAAACATACCTATTGCAACCGCTAGAAATACGTTGTACGCTTTGTTACCATCGTTATCAACCTGGCTAAAGTTCTTGAATGATACATTACCCACCATGAGCCACGCAAACAATGGAGCAATGGCAAATGGTAACCATTTATAACCGCTTAGAATCAGATCAACTTGCCATCTCCAAAAACCAATTTGTCCAATAGTTCCAAATAAAAAACCTATGGCAGAAAATATGCCTGCTTCTCTTATTTCTTTCATCTTAGTTTGTATAAAATTAAAAATAATATTATAGCACAAGCAATTATAAACCAATACAACCGATTAGTTGCGTCTTGCTTATGTTGTTCTGATTGCTTAGTTATGTTGTCGTTATCCGCTTGTAATAGCTTAATACGTGCATTATCAACAATGACTGAACGAATTGTATCGTGAATTACAAAAGTCTTAGTGTAATTATGTGTATTCCACAAGGTTACATACGCAGTATCATTTATTATTTTGGTATCTGAGTAGACCTCAATCAGCGAGTCAACTTTTACTAAAGTATCAGACTTCACAATCAATAAAGTATCATTCACGCAGTATCCTTGTCGAATAACCTCGGCTGCAACCTGATCAAACTTTGCCTTGTCGTTCAAGACTTGTTTAACTGGGTTGCAACCGAATAAAACTAATATGAGTAATAACTTACGCATCCTTCTTAAGAAGTTCACCTTTGCTATTACTGAACAAGTTCTTGGTGATGTAGCTTACCCCGGCAGTAATACCTATCATAGCGAAGGATTTTAGATCAACTAAGGAAGGGAATAACCCAGTGTTAAGACTTGATACAACTGCCGATAAAAACGCAGTCAAAAACGCAATAACAAATCCGTTAATTGCATCCCTTAAGTTCAAAGTAAACAACGCTGAAAAGTTCATATTATTTATTTATTTGTTTTTCAATATAAAAACCGATGATAGTACCAAGAATACCAATTATTGACCAAACAATCTTGCCGATATGCTTTCTCCAATCTTCCAAAGAAGAAACACGACCATTTGTTTTAGTTGTTTGAATCAAGATGGCATCAAGTTTATCATCGAATTTCTTGTCGATGGCTTCAAGCCTATCAAGAATGAATTGTATGCTATCCATTTATTTCTTGTATTTTAAATAGGATTAATCTCATAAATTATTTTTACAAATTTAAACAAAAGATTTTGATGTTGTTAGTAAATCAGTATAACTTTTAACATTAATGCAATCAGTAATTGTTCCATTCCACGCATTTATTGTTCTACCACCACTTGCATCAATTCTTATAAAATTTCCAATAACACTACATACTGCATTATAACCTAAAACTAAATTTGCTTTTACACTTCCAGATGATGATGTAAAAGTATTGTTAAGAACTTGTCCTGTTAAAGAATTATTGATTGTATATGTAACTCCTGCAACTAAAGTTTTTTGTGCATTAGCACCATTTAAAATAATGCTATTTGTATCAAAACCAAAACTTCCACTTAAAATTATTGTATTTGTACTAAACAAAATTGTATTACATACTAATTTAGAATTTAAAGTAAATGTTCCTGCAAACATATCTACAGTATTTAATGTCATTCCAAATGTATCAAATGTTGTTGATGCTGAACAACTAATTGTGCTTCCTGTTGTTGTAATTGTACCACTTAAATATTTTAATATTCCTGTACGATAACTTTTACTTCCAGAAATAGTTACATTTCCATTTAATGTTAAATTATTTTGTATTACAGGCCCACCACCCCAAGTTCCACCTTGAAGGTATATTGTTGCAGTTCCTATTGTTGATTGGAAACCTGAAATTCCATTATTGACAAATAAAATTTCAGATGTTGTACTATTTAATGTCATTGCACCATCAAGTGATAATTGCCCGCCAATAGTAAAATTTCCAACTAATGTTTTTGTATTTGTTCCTGTTACACTTAATGTATTTGGAAATGTTTTTCCATTGCTTGTAATTGTACTTGCTGCACTAATTGTTAATTGTCCTGCACCTGCTATTGTATAATTTGCTCCTAATGTTACATTTCCTGCAATAGTTAATGTTGCATTATGCGTCATTGTTGCAGTATATCCACTACTTATATTGATTGATAATATTGTAATTGTTGCACTAATTACAGATGAAGTATTTCCTGCTGAATCAAATAGGACATCATCAACAGATGTTGGAACAGAAGCATTATTTGCTCCTCCACTTGTACCACTCCAATTTGTATTAGCAGTTGCATTCCAATTTGTTGAACTTCCTCCACCTACCCAATAACGTGATGCGTTATGTAAAGTTAAATTTTCACTTATGTATGAACTATCTCCACTAACTTCTAATCTCCACCATTCAGTTAAATTAATTTCTTCTATTGATGTTATTATAACATCATTATTATCACCATCATATATAATATCACCAATCTGCAATAAACTTGCATTAGTAATATTCATATTTGCCCATACTGATTGAGAATGAAATAATGTCCTAGTATTATTTATTTTATAAAATTTCCATTCTCCATAAGTATTATCAAATACTTGTTCAGAAGTTTCTGCTTCCTGTGTAATTATCCAATCTCCATTTTCATCAAAATATCCTTCTTCTGGTAATGGAGGAAGCATATTATGAGTCCATAAATATTTTCCTTCTAAATGATTTAAAATTATATCTCCTGTTATAATATCATAAGCAATAAGTTCATCCCCTATGTTAACATCATTAATGTTTTTATATCCAGATGGTGTTAATAAATTTATCATTTAGTTACTTTTATAGTTAATGTTACATTTGAAATAGTTGATGCACTATCAACATTCCATTCAATTATATCACCTGCTAAAATAGATGTACTTGTCCATCCACTTACTACTGCATTACCACTTATCGCAGATGATAATGTTGGTTTATTTCCACCACCTCCAATTATGGAAGTACCTGCACGTTTAACATCAAATACAATTGAACCACTTATATTAGCACTTAAATACCATTGATTAATTGTACAAGCATAAGGGATTGTAACATATCCTTTACTACCTATTGATATTGTACTCCCTTGACCATCAAGTGTTACTCCTATTCCATCAATTCCACCACCGCCACTATATTGAGGTATGTTAAGTGTAGAACCCACCAACGTTGCAGCACCACTTGTGCCAGTAGTGGTAAGTGTTAAGGCTGCTTGTTTGTTATTAAATGTATTCCAATCAGTTGAAGTCAAATAACCATTCACCGAAGTAGTTGCAGCAGGGATTGACAATGTCCTATCAGCACTCAAATCACCACCACCAACCAAAGGTGATGTAGTGTTTATTAATCTTGCACTTGTTGCAGGAGTATATCCTAACACCGCACCAATAGTTTTATTCTTCCAAAGTGATGTTGATGACTCATAGAACAACCCATCATTGTTAGACGGAGTTTGTGCAGACACATTATGAATTTCGTCTAATTCATATCCATTTTGAATACGTATTTCAATTCTCCCTTGATTAATATGACTGCGTGTAACTACACCGATGTACACTAAGTGATTAGGAGCGAACTGCTTAACATCAGTATATGTACCAGCAACAGTTGCACTCAAATATAACTGCGCACCATCTGCAAATGCTGAGGTATTTAATCCATCTAAATCACCTACTGCAACCACATAACCATTGCTATTATTAGTTATATCTGCTTGAATAATTCCGAATGTTTGAGCAGATGTTGCATCACCAGTTGCAAGTGCTTTGGTAACTGTTGGCTTGTTTCCGCTTGCTCCATTGATGTAAACTACTGTACCTTTAGTTAATGTTGCACCTGTAATGTTTCTAACTTCCCTAACCAATGTTCCTGCTTGTCCAGTAATCGGGAAGGTAACCAATGAGCCATCACCTGCAATATATTGCGTAGTATCACCTAACGCAGTTACTGCCAATGTTCCGTTTGATGTAATAGGTGAATTCGCAACACTAAACGCAGATGGCATTGATAAGCCGACTGAGGTAACTGAACCAATAGTCCATGCACGATTCTGAGATAAATCAAATGCAACACCATTAATAGTTAATGTGCGTGATGTAGGCACAAGTGGTAAAGTTGCAACTGTTGACTTATAAGCAGTTCCCGTACTCGGATCACCTACCAACATCAAATCAGTTGCAACCGCTACTTTGACATCTAACTGATTAATCTTTTTATTCATATATAAGTTTGTCTGAATTGTTAATTAAGAAATATTGCCCATCATTCCAAAGTAAGAAGTTACCTTCATCAATAGGAACTTGACATTTATTCGCATCGAACCTTAAACCTATTTCTACTGTAACTGAAACACCAGCCGTAAGGTCTTGAAGTTGGTAATCACTAACCTTCATTGAATACTCGCTATTCAACACCCATGCAAAACCATTGTAATTTAACATTGCGACAAAGTCCTGAGCAACACTTGACATATCTGATTTCACTTCCCATTCGTTCTGCAAACTATTATTTGCAATATCAAGCAAATCAAAAAAGTAAAATGTGAATTGATACTTTGCAAGCCTATCAGTTAAGGCTATATTTCCATTTCTATTTATTTCTGCAAAGCATGCAGGATAAACAACATCTTCATTATCCAAAAACTCATTAAAATCACCTAAGAAATAATGATTGATTTGTGCGTGAGATTCTGCTAACCCTTGCAACCTGGTAATCACTTGCTTTAAAGTTAATGAACTATTCACATAATCTGCAAACGTGTAATCCGTTGGAACCTGGCATCTATCTGCATCAAACTTTGTACCTATGGAAACATCAACTTTTATGCCTGCACAAAGGTCTTGTAGTTGATATTTCTTGATTTCAAAGTTGTAACTATTACCAACTTCCCAATCCGTGTAAGTTGTATCATAAAGTAACGATAAATAATCTTGTGCAATGGATGAAACATCTGAAGATACTTCCCACTGATTCTGCAATGCGTTATCACTTACATCAAGCAAATCAAGGAAGTAAAATGTAAAGTTATAAGTAGTAACTCGATTTGTTAACGAAATCGTATTATCTTCTTTCAGTTCCGCAAATATAGCAGGGTAGACGACATCAGTATCATCCAAAAACTCATCCGCACCACCAACAAAGAAGTGATTAACTTGTCTGTGGCTTAGTGCTAATTGTTCTAACCTTGATATGATTTGTTTTAATGTCAATTTTTGCGAAGTATATTTTTAGTTTATCTAAGTTTTTTTTATTTGTTTTTTTACTCATATATAATACGGATCATTTGAATTGTATCCAGCTGGCGGAGCATTGTTTAAACTATAATCATCGCGCG
>JAULBY010038899.1:0-13880 GCA_032358315.1 Ophiocytium majus | reverse complement strand
GGGGGGGGGGGGGGGGGGGGGGGGGGGGGGGGGGGGGGGGTGAGGTGGTGCGGCAGGGGTGTTGAGCAGAGTGATGAAGTGCACATGCAACGTGATGGGCAGTGGTTTAGTGGTGTGTTTTGCAGGCACGGCGGGGGGGGGAGGGGGGAGGGGGAGGGGTGAGGGCGCTGTTGGGGCGCGGCGGGTCGTGCGCGGACACGGTGCCGTCAGACCATGTCAAAGTGGCACTTCTGCAAGCATCCCGGTACATAACACGGCAGGCGTGTTGTGCACCGTGATGAAGTGCGCACATGCAAAATGATGAGTTCAGTGGTGTGTTTTGCAGCGGTTGCACTGGCGGTCATGGCTGGCACATCGCAAAATACTGTGCACACATGTACTTCGGCAGGCCCGCAAGCAACGTCTAATACATACTTCTAACACTACAAATAACATGTTGCATACTTCAAGTCTAAGAAGTACTGTTGCTGCACTACAGTAGTACTTCAGAAAAATGCTAGCAACCCGTGTGAAGTAGGCACCGAGCGCATGAGCGGCGCACCTGCCCCAGGCGGTTGCAGCGCGCGTTGGTGATGTACTCGTAGTACTCGCTAGCCGTCGGCAGGCCCATGAGCAACATGTAATACATACTTCCACTTCAGTACTACATATACCAACATACATGTGGTATACTTCAGAGATATGCTAGCAAATAAAATAAAGTGGGCACTGGGCGCACCTGCCCCAGGCGGTTGCAGCGCGCGTTGGTGATGTGCCCGTAGTACTCGCTAGCCGCCGGCAGGGGGAGCTACACATGGCAATATACTGCATACTTGTGGTATGTACGTCAACGAGCTGCATCAGTACAGTACGTGTATGGTACATACAATAAAGTACCAAAAGGTACTTCTGAAGTACTTATTATTCATGGAACGTAGTCCATTGAGATCAGTTGGGATCACGCGTTGCGCACCTGTCCCAGGCGGTTGCAGCGCGCGTTGGTGATGTACTCGTAGTACTCGCTCGCCGCCGGCAGGCCCACCAGGAAGAGAACCGCGAGGCGCGCGTAGTTGTACAGGCTCGTCTTGGGAACGTCGAGGGCGTTGAGCATCATGAACGCATTCAGCTCCGTCATGAGTGTCAGGATTACCAGCGCGCAGATCTGTGGCAGCAGGCGAATAATTTTGGCAGAATTAGGTCAGAATATGGGTAGACTAGGGCATAACACAAGTTTACTGAGTATCGGCCGCATCTTGGGCACATTGACAGTGTTCAGCATAATGAACGCGCTCAGCTCCGTCTTGAGCGTCAGAATGACCAGCGCGCAGATCTGCGTGGCCGGCGGGGAATTTCGGTACGAACTGGTTAAAATACGAGAGAAAAATCAATGACTTTTCACGACACGCAGGCTTTCAGCTCCGTCTTGGGCGTCAGGATGACCAGCACTCAGATCTGCGGGGCGCCGGCTGCCAGCGGAAAATTTTGGTACGGTTTGGTTAGAAAATGTGCACCAAGCTTGTTGAGAAAAACAGTTACTTCACTGTATGCAGGTGTTCAGCGGTGTTATGATTCATGAGTGCCAGGATGAACATGTGCGGTGCCCGACGAAGAATTTTTGGTGCAAATCGGTTAGATTATGGGTAACAACATAC
This sequence comes from Ophiocytium majus, assembly GCA_032358315.1. Classification (NCBI taxonomy): domain Eukaryota; class Xanthophyceae; order Mischococcales; family Ophiocytiaceae; genus Ophiocytium; species Ophiocytium majus. The sequence continues at coordinate 12,249 of JAULBY010038899.1, read as the reverse complement.
TTGAACGAAGTACAACAGCAAGTTCACAGGGTGTCAGGCTCGGCTTGGGCACGTCGAGGGCGTGGCGTTGAGCACGATGAATTAAGTACAACACTTTTTATCAGCTAGCAGTGCTTTTGGCTCGCGGCCGTCCCCCACTCCCACCACCGCCAGCGCACTGGGTTACTACTGACAGGCACTGGACGGCAACAATGAACAGTACTTGGAAGTACGAATTGCTGTGTAACTGATGAAGTGCATCATCACTGTTTATCAGTCAGTCACCCGCCATGTGCCTGAAACCTGGGGCGCAACTGCCAAAGGCGCTCGGAGCTTGTGAACGGCCCCCGCTACCACCGGCGCCAGCAAAATGGGCAAGTACTCAGGCACTAGGGTGGCTACGCCATAACAACTAAACCACATACGCTATAAAACGCAAGTTCTTACGAAGTACTAGGTACTAGGTTTGTTCGCACTTGTGGGCGTGCAAGAGCCCATGCCATGCATGCCAGCACGCCCACGGGCGGCCACAGCACATGCCCGGCAGAGTGTGCATACAACAAACACAGAAAGTGCTAGCGAGCAGGCCTGAGCCCCCGGCAGGCTACGGCTCGACCTGCCTGAGTGCATCACTGATCACCTTGTTCAGCCGCAAGTGTTTGCAAAACCGGGCGCAAACCGCTTGACGCCCAGGTCAGGCGCGTGTGTTTGTACATACGCCGTATTTTGTATGATGTATAAAATACGTTATACGCCGTGACCCATCACTACTAATCATCTTGTTCAGCAGCGTGTGTTTGCGAAACCGGGCGCAAACCCGCTTGACGCCCGTGGACGTCTGCCACTTCCACGGGCGCCAGCGGAGCAGGCAACCACATCATGTATGCGGTGGTGGGTCGCAGCATATAAACTTCGAACTAGACGCTGTATAACGCATTCTACTTAACACTGAAGTATATAGGCCGTAAAGCGTATGTTAATCAATGTATCTATACGGCAACTACACTGTATATCGCGTTTGTGAGCCCAGCAATGCGTGGAAATGCGCCGAATTTTGTACAACGTACGAAACACGTTGTACACCGTGACCTATCACTACAAGTATGAGTTACCATCTACCGTACGTCGCCACTTCGCAAGTACTGGACGATACTGATTTAAAACAAGCGGGAGCATGTGTTCAGGTACTTCTGACGTGGTTGATCAGCAGCCACCGCACCTGGCAAAAGCGCTTGAAGCTGGTGGGCGTCCCCCACTCCCGCCACATGACGGACACATGACTTCAAGTACAACACTATTTTAACTATTATACAAAACAGGGGGGGTAGGCATGTGTTTTACTTCTGAGGTAATTTGGTATAAAAACCCAACACACACCTGGCAAAAGCGCTTGAAGCTGGTGAACGTCCCCCACTCCCACCGCCGCCAGCAGAACGGGCTGAAGCGCGAGGCAGCGCGCAGCAGCAGCCCAGTGCTGGTGTCGTTCGCCCGTGCGCCGTTCTCCGCCCGCTTCCAGTCATAGCCCTTGTTCTCCAGAAACCGCAGCGTCGCCAGTCCCAGCAGCATGCCTGCCATTCAGAGAATTGTAAACACACTGAGGTCACCCTACCGTGCACCATAGCTGACAAAGCAGAAGCAAGTGGTGGGTAACTTCGCTCCGGAGCGAGTGAAATGGCTACAGTACCGAAGCATTGTTGCCCCGCATTACTTCTGAAATTACTACAAAAAATATATATACTAAAAAAGAAAATGCGAACAGTACTAGGCCTGTCACATCGTAAATAAACATTTTGGATACCGCTTGCATTCTCAGGCATGGTAGGTGCAGGTGGGGTTGGCAGGCACTACATGCACCGGACTGTCACCATCATGGCTGCCCCTGCTGTTCTTAAAAGTATTGTTGAAGTTGTTGCTGAAGTCTGTCGGCGGTGTTGTTGCAGTTGTCAAGACCATGGCCCTTCAATAGTCACTACTGCTTGTACCACACGTTGCTGCAAAAAAAACAAATACCGGTACTTCTGAGAGCATTAATTCACACCTGTACACATCAAAATCACACATACACCACACAGTCATCATACCATATATGCATACCTAGTACGGTTTAAGTAACATGCAAGTTGGTGCTCACTGTGTTTCAGTGGGCTGTGGTAGTAACGCTGCGCCTGTAAGCATTGTGCCCGTGCACCAATCAATGACATACTTTGTAGTATTTATACATCTGCTTCTTAACTAAAATATACGGGAATAAAATAGGATCTCTGAAGCTGGTAGTAACTCTACCGCGCCATGCCCATGGACAGCCCCAAGCACCAGAGCTCCAACTTGTGAAACTTGAAGCCTCACACGCACCTCTCGTCTGTGTGTGCGCACCCACCTACTTCATAGTGTGAGGTTAGCTCCCAGAAAGTTCGCAATGACTGCATCCCACCAGCACTCCTTGAACCTACTTGGAGGTACACAAACCCTTAGTCCTTGAAAATATTTGAAGATGCCGCCACCCACCACCCATAAAGTGCACAAAGACCGCGCCCCACCAGCACTCCTTGAGCTGTGGCACCTGTACTTGACACACTTGAAGTTACAACAACTTGGAATGGAATTACACTATGCCAAAGTTCACCCGCGCACCTATGAGGTTGGCCCCCAGACAGTCAACAAAGACCGTGTCCCAGCAGTCCTTGAACTTACTTTGTAGTTCCACAACCCCTTAGTCCTCGAAAACACTTGAAGACACTGAAGAAGTACTTCTGAAGTACACACAACCTCACACGGCACCCACCAATGAGGTTGGCCCCAAAAAAGTCCACAAAAACGGAGTCCCACCAGCACTCCTTGAACTGCGGCACCAGCCACCCCATGGACAGCTCCAGCAGCTCAAACCCGGCGCTGAGCACCCAGCACACGTGCCAGTCGCGGAAGAGGCACATCTTTCCCCACCACCCCGCGACGTGCGCCGCAAACCACACCTCGCCCAGCTGCCCCATGATGGCGCTGGGTGTGAGGGCGCAGTCCATTACCGGGGGGGGGGGAGGCTCCGTGCCCGCGGGCGCTGAGCAGGGGGGGGGAGCAGGACAGCCACATTAAATTTTTTTTGGTGTGAGAAAAAGTATGTGTTGTTTCAACTGACTTCAGACGTACAAGTTGTTATAAAATGGCCCTCGGCGTGAGTGCGCAGTCCATTACTGGGGGGGGGGAGGGCTCCATGCCCGCGGGCGCTGAGGAGGGGGGCGGAGCAGGACAGCCACATGAATTTTTTTGTCGGTGAAAAAAAATCATACTTGAAGTATATTGTGGATGTACTACTTACAGTAGTATTGATGAAATGACATGGCGTTTGGTGTGAGGGCGCAGTCCATGACAGGGGGGGGGCTCCGTGCCCGCGGGCGCTGAGCAGGGGGGCGGAGCAGGAGAGCCACATGAACACGTTTCTGTGTGACCAAATCTGTATAGTCTACTGTATAGTCTGCTGGCACCCGCTAGCCCTTTCTTTGTTTGTACACATTATTTGCCATGCATTTGCCTTGGCACCCAGTGGCCGTGCTGGCATACATGACATGCGCTCTTGCGCGCCCACAAGTGCAAATGTAGTAAAAAGGTGATTGGCGTGAAGGCACAGTCCATGACGGGTGTGGGGGGGGGGGGGGGGGGGGGGGGGCGAGCAGGACAGCCTCATGAGATTTTTTTGTGTCAGGAAGGTTATGAGTGTTACTGTCGGGACTAAATCATAAATGGTGGGTAAACACGCATCGTACACATGTACATGTACAGTATTTTTAATAAATTTTGATGTGTGTATATGTTTTGACATCAAATGAAATGGGAGTTTCAGTTTTTGACACTGAGCAACGGCAGCCAGGGCAGACGACCAACTCATTTTGTGGACATAAACAGTGGCCCTATTACCGTTCAGAGGTAAAATAGAATCATGTGACTATGTGACACGATCAGAGGGACTATGTGACACGATCAGAGTTGAACTGGAACTTTCTGGGGAAAAGGGGGGCGGGCTTGAGCATAGCACATGGTTGCAAAACGTAACGAGTGTTTGCCAACGCACACTTCTAAATGGATGAACAACTCCCCAACATATTTTTTTTTCACATCAGGGACAGCGCCACTCGTGCGCACACACGCGACAGCCGCAGACAAACAAGACGCGGCGCTGAAGACCTAATATCAGGTTTTCTGGTGCCCTGCTACGGTAAGTGAACCTTCACAATTCCGTGACAGCAGATTACTACTGTACTTGGTAGGTGCGTCCTCAAAAAATCACCGGGGCGCGGCTCAGTGGCGACACAGCATACAGTAATACAATACACAGAAGGTGCTTTCTACAAAATCCACTGGGCCGCACTGCAGCCGCGACGTCCGAGACTGTCCTCAAGTAGTGAAATGCATCCGGGCGCTTGACACGCGAGCGCGCGCACAACCAGCAGGCGGGCAGCACTAAGGAAAAACGACAGTGGGGTGAAAACACAAACACAAGGTCGTAAAAAGTCCCTGCTATTTAGAGCCAAAAAAACACAGCCGTCTTGAGTTTAACGCGTGCATGAGCCAATGAAAACTGTAGAGGTTGCAAGTACGGGTCCCACGTCCTTCAGTCTAAGAAAAAAAATGGAACTTCTCAGAATATATGTATTATAATAAAACCAATATGTGTTCTAAAACAACTCACTAGGCGGCGCGGCGGCGACGTCCGGGAACACGATCGCGAGCAGTCTCCGCGCCTCCGCGCGCGTGTGGAACATAATATATACACATACACACACATAACCAATAAATATACATGTGTTCTCAGACAACTCAATGGGCGGCGCAGCGGCGACGTCCGGGAACACGACCGCGAGCAGCCTCCGCGCGTGTGGAACATATTATATACATATAAATATATATATATATATTGCATGTGTTCTAAGACAACTGTTATCAGACAACTATTATGGTATATATTTCTCTGAGATATATCCAACATGTAAGAGAACTCACTGGGCGGCGCGGCGGCGACGTCCGGGAACACGACCGCGAGCAGCCTCCGCGCCTCCGCGCGCGTGTGGAACAGCAGCACCGCCACCCCCAGCAGGTACAGCATCCCCAGGCCATGAACAATGCGCCACACGCCGGGGTGCGGGCGCACAAACAGCGTGTCGCGGCACTGCAGGAAGCAGTGCGCCAGAAACAGGAACGACACGCCCCCCAGGGCCGCGCGCGCGCTCGCCTCCCGGTCCGCGTTCTCCTGCCGGAAGCCCACGTACCCCGCCACCGCCACCAGCACCGCCAGCGTGAGGATCTGTGGTGGGGCGTGGGCGGGGTGGGGGTGCGTGTGAGTTGTGTGTGTGTGTGTGGGCACGGAGGTGTGGGGGGGGGGGCGGCGGTGGTCAGGAGACGGACTGTGAGAACAAGTGGCATGCGCTGCTGCTGTTGTTGGGCGGAGGGGGGGGGGAGACGGTGTCCAGTGCAGCAGGCTGATGCTAGTATGGCGGCTACGTGTTGGTATGTCGCGGTCGCGGGTGCTGCATTTTCAGGTGGTGGGGAGCAGTGGGTGTGCAGGCTCGTGCTTGCGACCCTGCACACGCCCAACGGACACTTTGTGCCCTGCATCGTTGACAGAAGGCAGCGCACCAGCGGCAGCACCACATTCCTCCGGCGCGCTCCGCCGCCACCACCACCACTGAATGGCTCAAACGCACAAGACAGAGGCGCGCGAGACGGGAGCATGGGTCGGGGAGCGCACCTGGCGAGGCTGCTCTATGAACTCCGTCTGCGACCGAAACCTGTTGCTGGCGCCCAGGCCGCCGTACTCAGCATCGGAAGCACCGTCGCTGGTGTTGCTGCCGCACTCGGCGGCATCTCCTTTGACACCATTCAGCAAGGCAGTGGGGGCTCCGCCGTCACCAGCAGCGGCCTCGCCTTCATGTGGGTTGTCGGCGGCGCGGGGCCCGTCGCCGTTGGCGGCGTCGTGCAGCCGCCTTCTTGAGCGCAATTCCATGGTGTTTTGGATGGGGGGTTGGTTGGGCCAACAGAAGGCTGAGGGCAGTGCCAGGCCCTCAGTGCAGCAGGTGTGCCTGTCCTGCCTGCATCTAGCACAGGCACATACCAGGCGCGGGCGCCGCCTCCCAGTGGTGTGTGCTGTGGTGGACTTTTGCGACAGATGCATGGCCCTTGTTCCGGGCCCCCGCCCGGGGGGTGACGTGTCCCCTGAGGGGGTCGGGGAGGGGGGGGGGGTCTAAACAAGCGAAACCGCCGCCACCCCCGAAAGCACCCATCAGAAAATTGGTGTGCAACGGAGGCCGGGCAGCAAGCAGGCAGCACAGCTCCGGGGGACCACCATATCTTTGCCCGTGTAGCTACACTAGCACCATGTAGGCCGCATCATCAGGCTTTCAGGTGATGTACAAGCCGCGGCAATAGCACCTGTGCTTACCAGCAGCAGGACTTCGGAACACTTGCTGAGGGGCAGGCGAGCACCAACAGCGGCAGCAGCGTGCGTGGGAGCAGCCATGAGGGCCATAAGTGCCAGGTGGGACCCCATCACAACTGCCAATAGAGCCATCCTGATCACCTTTGCAAACCCTGCTTCTGCGTCACAGCTGTCATGCTGCTGCGAATTCCGCCTGCAGCTGCAGGGCCCGCCCTCACGAACACGGCCCTGTTGCTGCCTGCTGCAGCACACGCATCGCCGCCAGTACTGGCAACAGGCATCATTGCTGCTGTCAATATGCACGCAACGCCACCCTGGCTTCTTCAGCCTTGCCCACCACAGCCGACCCCCTGGCGTGCGCTGCTGCTGCGGTGTGTGCCTGCTAACAGGGCCTCGCCCGTCAGGGGAGCCGCGCTGCTGGAGCGAATAGAGAAGAAGTTCGACCCCTTCGGCAAGGGCGCGGACAGGGTGATGCTGGACATGAAGGTATGCAATGCCAGGAACACCTTCCGGACGGAAGTGCACAGATACAGCCCAGCATGGGGTACATCCTGGCCTGGTACTACTGTGTAGTTCCATTTATTTGCACGTGTGGGCATGCAAGCGCGCAAGCCACACATGCCTGCGCGCAAGAAGAAATGGTACGTGCCCGGCATCATACACGCAAACTCACAACCCTCTACGAGCAAGAGCAACAACTGCCGCTAGCAGGCAGTAGGTCACCGGCCTCGACACATGCGCGAAACTGTAAGCCTACAGGTGTGAACGCGCACCGTCTGCACGCGCTCACGCTGGCCGGCAGGCTCGGTGCTACGACAGCGAGCCTGCGCTTTTGGGTGCCACCGCCAGTGGTTGCGGCAGTCGGGCACACAGGCCCCATTGGATTGATGTTGCAGGAGCCACGGACTGTGCAACGGTGACGCCACCTATGCCGCACTGTCGCAATGTGTTACTGATGTGTCAGGGCGTTCGACATGCTTCTGAAGTATTTGATACGCTATACCGAAGCACTATACTTCTAAAATACGGCATGTTTCTACGCCCAACAACGCGACACCAGGCCGGTGTGCCTGTAGAAATACGTCTTCTTCTAAAGTGTATATAAATACGTCATGCGCCGCATTCACATGCGTTGTACGGCGTGTAAAGGGAAACTGATTTTGTACACTGTGGACCATCATTAGACAAAGTGTGCACAATGTGTGTATGCTCCGCTGCCGCCTGCAGTCGGGCATGGAGGCGCCGCTGGACTTGCACAACCTGGTGGAGCTGTGGACCCTGTGCCGCAATGTGCGCACAATGTATGTATGCTCCCACAATGTATGTATGCTCCACTGCCGCTCGCAGTCGGGCATGGAGGCGCTGCTGGACATGCACAACCCGGTGGAGCTGTCGAGCCTGTGCGGCGCGCTGGGGCTGCTGGAGCCCGCCACGGCGCCTGAGCGCAAGGCGGCCGTCATGCGCTTCATCAGGGACGGCAAGAAGCAGGTGTGAGACTGCACTGCTTCAGTGCCTGGTAGTTGATGCATTCTCGAAGAACAATGCTTCGAAGTACTTCAACTATTGTATAATACTACTGTTGTAGACACTACGTACGCAGAGGACGGTACTCAATTTTTTCTTCATAGAGCGCAAGGCGGCCGTCATGCGCTTCATCAGCGACGGCAAGAAGCAGGTGTGTACTTCTGTGCTTTTTTCTGAAGTACCACATGTACATTTATACTACTTCAGAAGTATGTTGATGTTCAGTGTATGTACACTATGAGACATCTTAGGCGCCTACTTCGAAGTAATGGGTACTTCAGCAGGATATTTTTCGTTCTTACTTCAGATAAGTGAGGGTTCATCAGATATCATCATCTTTCAGGCGGATGTAGAACACGTTGCTGCACAGATGATTCTCTGGCTGCGGACGAAATGCCGGCACGAAGCGGGCAGCATGTTTTATACGCCTGGACCAGAAAAATAAGTCATGCTGTGCTCTTGTGCAAAAGCAACATCATCACCAAGCCCGGATACTGCCGTGGCGCTATGGAAATTGACAGGTCCAGGCGCTACCGACCTCCTCTGCCATTCTGTATAGAAGACACGACGCGCTGCCAGGCAGAGGCTGGCTCCATGCGGGCCTATTCTGCCATTTCTGCCATTTCTGCCATTTCTGCCGCCACCGCTTCTGGTGTGAGTGTGTCTCAGTCAGAACATGCAGACAAAAGTGTTCCAGCTTCCAGCTCCCATAAACTGAGACCACCCCGAAAACTTGCCGGATCGCCCCTTGTTTCTTGGAGTGTATGTGCAGGGCACAGAAGCGCTTCTCGGGTGTGCCGATGCAAGTGCATGTTTTTTTTTAAGAAGCAGTACACATCCCAAAAATGCAGGGTCGCCCCTTTTTTGTGTGACTTTGACACAGACAGAGATGCGCTCCTAAGGCGTGCTGACAAAAATAGAAACGTGTTCATAGATAAAATCCGAAACTGCCGGGCCGCAGCGGCTCTTTTGTTGTGACTCCTTTTTGCCATGTTTTTGGCGTGCTTCCGGTGCAGGCAGAGAAGCGCTTCTCGGACGTGCTGCGCTTTGTGTGGGAGGGCCTCCTGTTTGAGTACCTGCGCAGCGTGGGCTGCCCGCTGCACACGGCGGAGCGCGACCCGCGCGTGTATGTGCTCAAGTACTGGCGACGCTCCATCACGGACCCTCGCGGCGCCGCGTCGTTTGTGCCTTATTACCTGTGAGTTTGTCCACATGAAACCTACTTTAGAAGTGCATATGAAACCGACTTCAAAAATACACTACACCGGTATGTAGACTTGGTACTACAATAACTGCACACGGCGAAGCGCGACCCACGCGTGTACGTGCTCACGTGCTGGCGGCGGTCCATCACGGACCCACGCGGTGCCGCATCATTTGTGCCCTACTACCTGTAAGTGTGTTCACATGAAACCCCCTTCAGAGGTATAGTTTCGAAGTACTTGAAGTATATGTTGTTTTTTGGTATACTGCTGTAGTAGTGAACACTATCGAGGACTGGCGACGCTCCATCACGGACCCGCGCGACGCCGCGTCCTTTGTGCCCTACTACCTGTGAGTTTGTGCACATGAAACCTACTTTAGGAGTACACATGAAACCTACTTTAGGAGTACACATGAAACCTACTTCAAAAATACACTATAATGGTATGTAGATTTGGTATAATACCTGCACACGGCGGAGCGCGACCCCCTCGTGGACGTGCTCAAGTACCTGCGACGCTTCGTCAGGGACCCGCGTGGGGCCGCGTCGTTTGTGCCCTATTGCCTGTGAGTGACCACACATGACGACTACCGCTTCGAACTACTTGAAGCAATTTTTAGAACTCTACTACTGTGGCACCTACTACAGTGGTACTCACTGCATCATTTCATTATTGAAGAGCGTATGGCGCTTCATCACGGACCCACGCGGCGCCGCGTCCTTCGTGCCCTACTACCTGTGAGTACATGTAACCTACTTCAGAAGTGAACTAGTTCGAAGTACAGTAGATGTTGATGTTGGTGTAGTACTCCAAATATGCAGCTACAAGTTTCAAAAACCTAATCAAACAGCACTGTGCCGCGCCACCGCCCACCCCGCTGCAGCGAGCGCTGCACGTCCCCCTGGACGGAGGGGCAGCCTGAGGAGGATGTGGACATGACGCCGCACGGCACAATCTGCTGTAGTTTTTACCTCATGCACTCTCGGCCAACATGTTGGTTTGAAGTACACAGTAGCATGAAGCACTACAGTCGCATGTGTGTATATGTGTGGTACTTACAGCTCAAAAACCAAACTCACACTGCGGTGCCCCGCCGCCGCCCGCCGCACCACATGCAAGCGTGTGTTCCCGTGGACGGACGGGCAGCCTGAGGAGCATGTGCACACGACACCGCGGTGCACAAATCTGCCCCTCTCATGACTTCTGGCCAAACATGCTACATCGACGCACTACAGCAGTACGAACTACTTCAGGAAGTACTTCTGAGGTGTGCAGTGCTCCAAGGCAAAAAACCACACTCACACTGCCGCGGCACGTTGCTGCCCGCTGTTGTGCAGCGAGAGGCGCGTCTTCCCCTGGGCGGACGGGCAGCCAGAGGAGGATGTGGGCACGACGCCGCACTGCAGTAACCCTGCTGCACTTTTCCGGGTCAGGTTTTGCGCCAACACACTACTTCCGTGTACTACAGCAGTAGTCCAAAGTACTTCTCGAAGAGTGTACCGGTAGCAAAACATGTTCAAATACCAAATTCACCATGCCACGCTGCCGCCCACTCCCGCACAGCGAGCGGCGTGTCTTCCCCTGGACGGACGGGCAGCCAGAGGAGGATGTGGACACGGCGGCGGTGCGCGAGCGTATACTGGGGGCGGAGCTGGCGGTCAAGGAGGCGGAGACCATGGTGCGGGAGAGCCGCGACTACCGCCACGTGCTCAGCTACTTCACAGCGACCGCGGACCTTCACCAGGCGGCGGTGAGTTGCGCAACTCCATCGTATGTTCTTGAATGTACACATGTGTACCAATTTTGTGTGTGCATACATGTATAATACTTCGAATGATTACACTATGTACTGTATATGTGCATGCTTTCGATGTACATGTGCTGCCTAGTTTGGTAAGCGGCGGTGAACGAGGCGCAGACCATGGTGCGCGAGAGCCGCGGCAACTGCCACATGCTCAGCTACTTCATGGCAACTGCGGACCTGCACCAGGCGGCGGTGAGTTGCGAAAACCCCATAGTACTCGAAGAATGTCCTTAAAACGTACGCATGCGTTAATGCTGATCGGTACTGGTACTTCGGAAGTGTTTTATGGTTGTGTATGCTTCCAAGTACTTCAGAAGCATACATGTTTCAAAGTACACGTATACTTCGACGCATAATATATTGCCCAGTCTACTGAGCGGCGGAAGGGAGTGTGCGCGAGAGCTGTGAGTACTGCCACGCGTGCTCAGCTACTTTGTGGCGACTGCAGGCATGCAGCAGGCGTCCGCGACTTGGCCGTGCCGTACAGCTGTAGAACATGCTGTCGAGCTCTGAACATGCACTTCAGAAGCACTTAAGTAGAATTCCAGAGGGCGCCCAGGAAAAAACAAATGCAACACATTATTGCGTACTGCCAAAGGTGCAGGCCGCTCCATTCAATGCTGGCGACTGCTGTTGCTGCACCGTGAGTAGGGCTGCAAAACTCCGGGTTTCTTCTTCACATTTTTTCTGTCCAAGAGAGCTTCATAGGCCGCCCCGATATTGTGCAGATTGTGCACGAGCACCAAACACGGACCCATAGACGCCACATGAGCACACAATAGTAGCGTCCATTGTAGTTGTTGAAAACAGCATTTACGCCATGTGCCACCTGCAAATGTACCTGTGCAACCCAAACCGTGCGCGCGCCCGCGTTTGTTTCACGCCTGCAACCCGCAGGTTCAGTGCTCAGAGTACCTGTGCAACGAGGTGGAGATGCTGCGCGCGCGGCTGTCGCACAGAGAGGTGCGCGCGTCCAGGCCTGTGCTGCAACTATATGTACCTAGTTTAGTATATATATATATATATATATATATAATATATATACATATATTTATATATATATATTTATATATATTTATATTTCAGAAGTGTATGCCACTAGTATGGGGCTACCACAGACACGGAGACGTAGTGTAGTGTGCGCCAGCTTTCCGGGGTGTCGGCGCAGCGGCTTTTTATGGCTTGGCAAAAGAGACGCTGTGCGCGCACTTGCCATCGATACGAGGCACTCCTGCTGAGCAGCCGCCATGTGTAAGCCCAACCACTACGGTGTCCCCTCCCAGCACTAAGAGTGGCGCGCCGCCCATTGCGCCACA
>JAULBY010038888.1:0-13881 GCA_032358315.1 Ophiocytium majus | reverse complement strand
GGCTGGGCCTGGCATTTGCCCCTGCCATAACAGCACCTGCCTAGGCTCTGCTCTGGAGTCGGCTTGGCAACCTCTTAGGCTGAGGCTTTTCTTACGTGAGTCAAGTTGAGTAAGCTTATGAGTGTTATGTGCACACCGCGCAGCAATAAGGTATGTTGTGGATGTTTTGCGGGCGGACTGTGGACCCTGGAGCCTGCGGGGGAAGGGGGGGCGGGGCGGGGGGGGGCTGGGGGTACCCCTCAGATGTTTGGCAAGGACAAAAGTATTGCACATCTAGGGTTTACGAAAAATGCGTTGATGCTATGTGTAGTGCTGCTAATTAACTACCATATTACAAAGTTTGAGCAAAATCTACTTAGTAGGGTCAGAAGTGCACAAAATTTCTACACTGTATTTATAAAAATGCGTTATACAAATACGTTATACGCCGTATTTTGAAAAATTTCTACGGTGTGACCCATCACTACTTGGCAATCAGCCACCTCAACCTCAGGAGTGCATGCGCCAGCAGCGCCTCCCCACCCCCCCATGGATTAGTTCAGCCTTTGGCAGAGGGATTATAATTATTTGTGCAATAAATAACAAAGTAACACAAGTATAACCGCACCTCGCCATCAGGTATAGCACCTCCGCAAAGCACGTGTGGTTGGCAACAATCACATCCCCCGGGGCCGCCAGCCCCCCCCAAGTGCGCCTCCGCACCGGCGCGACGCCCGCCGCTGCCGCTGTGGCGGCGCTCCCCCCTGCGCGCTGCTGCTGCTGAGCACGCTGCTGCTGCTGCTGCTGAGCACTCAGGCCCAGCCGCCGCAGGTCCGCGGGCTGCTCCTTGACACGCACGCCCAGGGTGAGCAGCGCCAGCCGCGACCTGACAGAAGTTGAAGTTGCAGTTGAAGTTACAGCAGTGCAGTGTTGAACTTGAAGTTGCAGTTGAAGTTTTAGTGTAAGTTGAAGTTGTGGGGACGCAAGTAGACAACCGCAGGCTCGGTCGCAAGAGGGTGCATATTTGGAAAGTGGTACCTCCTGTATTGACATGATGAAGACACGTAGGGTGTTTGGGGCGTGATGCTGCGGCTGCCACATGTGGCCGGTGCACGACGGCGTCCCTGCCATCACTTGCCACACACTTTAACGGATTAAGCTGCCTTCCTGGGTGCCACCATGAAAAAGCATGCAAGGGTGCCGAGCACAGGCAGTCAGTGCTGTGGCGCCACAGTATCCACTGCCGCCAGTCCACATGGTGAAGCATGATATGTATCCATCTGAAATTGAAGTATGATACATGCGTGTGCTGTGTGACACATAACATGAAATGTACTACGAGTGTTTTGCATAATGCATACCAAGTTGTGCTTGGCGAATGGGAAAAGCAGTGCTTCAGGTTACTGCCCCATGGACGGCACTCTGGCAACACACCGAAATACACAACCGGTGTGAGAGTAAAGGAAACTGTCACGCCTGTGCTGATGCAGCACAAGGTCCGCGCGCAGTACAAGCACTTTGCGCCTGTCACAAGCGCAAAGCCCGCAAGATGCCATGCAACAGTTGCAGACTGGCTGTCATGCAACCGCCACAGTGGCGGTCACATTGAAAAGGTACAGCAGTGCCAGGCTTGCTTTAGAGGTACACAGTGCTGAGCATTGCCAGCTTGGTCGCTAGCAACAGCGTGTCTGATCATCCTTTTCCTGGTCACACGCGCACCGTGCGCAAAGAGCTTTCCGCGCCCTAAGCGGAGTTTGATAAAAGTACAGCAGTGCCTCTGGCGGCGGACTGAAAAAGTACACATGGGAACGAGAAACTGGCACCGTTCAGAGCTTTGTGCCAGTGCTAGGCAAGCAGCAGCACACAAACGTGTGCGAGTGACCACCGCTGCCTCGCCTGTGTGCATTGATCTCCAGCACGTATCTGTCAATCGTGTGTGCGCTGCAACAGACGCGGGCACACCACACAATGCTGGACGTGCCTGAACTGGTATACACGACTACATTGACATGTACAAACACGCATGTATATATGCAGACTGTGTGTACATGCTTCACTTGTACAGGGGCCGTGCGCACGGGCACAAACAGCACACAGGCACACATACCACCGCCACATGTGTGAGCAGCCTCACCAGAAAGTGAACATGACGCGCCGCACCATGCGCGTCAGGGGCACCACCGCCGCCCCCGCCAGCCCCACCCCCACCAACGCCGCCCCCTCCGCGTAGTGCCGCCATAGCGCCGCCGCCACCCCCACCACCATCACCGTCACCGGCCGCGCCAGCCTCTCCGCCGTGAACAGGCACGCCAGGCACAGCGCGAACAGCGGCAGCCGCACCGCCGCCAGCGCCACCCCCAACAGGACCCGCCCCGCCCGCAGCAGGCCGTTTCGCGGCAGCCGAGGCGCCGGCGGGATGAAGGGGTTTACGCCACTGGGATCCTGCCACTTGGTGAATTTCTGGCACCGTGGCGGCGGTGATGGATGGGGTGGGGAGGCGTGGTGGCGGGGGGGGGGGGGGGGGGGGGGGGGGGGGGGGGGGGGCGATAGCAGGGAGCGGGGTACGCATGGAGCACTGAGGGTGAGAGGTTGTGGGGTACCAAGAAGGTCGGCTGCTGGCGGCGACGTGCGGATGCCGTGGCTGGGGACGGAATGCTAGGTAAAGGTGATCCACACGACCGCGCGGCACTGCGGGGGGGTGAGGGGCTCGCGCTGTGGCGTCGAGTGTGAAGGTTCAAAGCAGGTTGGATGCAGACCCTGCTCCTGCTGCTCACAGTTGCTGCTGTCAAGAAATGGTTTGCATCACGCACACCATGTGCAGTTGAGTGAGCTGCTGGAAAGGGCTCGCTGTTTCTGGTGGACACGTTCGAAGTGGAGGGTGGCGGTGAGGGCGCAGCCGCCCAACAGCGCTGCGGGCTTGCGGCACAAGCAAGCCCTCGCCCTGCAACATTCATGACCCTGGCCGCTGCGCGAAGCCGAGGAGTGCAAACGCAGCTGTGGCGGCTGCACGCAACACCTGGCGTCGCAGCTGCGGAGACGAACGGCATCGGCCTCCGTGGAGCGGCAAGCGAGGAGCAGTCTTGCCACCAGCAGCAGAGGATGCCGCCTGCTTGGACTCTTGCGCGGTCACGCCAAGAGCGCGGGTGCTAAATGGATTGCACAGCAACTTGGAGATCGAGGCGCACCGGAGGGGCCACAGCTGCGCACCAACACATCCGGATGGTGGGAACATGGGCGAACAGCTCACCTCCATGGTGGCGCACCCCCCCTCAGATGCAGGCGCGCACAGAGCTAGCTCGCTTGAGAGAAGCCAACCAGGCCTGCCTGTGCCTGTGGGGCAAGAACGGGTCGTCGTTGGCACGGGTTAACGTGAACCGTCCATCCGTGAAACGTTCAAACAAAAAAAAAGTACACACACACACACACACACACACACCACACACACAGCCGTGAGCGATGGCCAGGCGCGGGTCTTCCGGCTTCAAGGAGGACGTAAGGTACCTTAGCCACTACGTGCATAGATCTACCGTGCGCCGGAAAAGCGGGACCAGCAGCATTGTCAGTGAGCCGTGGCAGGACGGCGACACACCAAGTGCAACAACAGCACCTGCCGCTGCTGCAGCTGCGCCTCCGGCGGAGCCAGGTGGCGGAGAAGCAGCGCAAGCAACACAGCACAGTCGGCACCCTTCAGCACAGCCGGCATCAAGCCAGCCTGCCGCAGCAGGAACAGCGCGACCTGCCGCAGCGCCAGCGCGGCCTGCTGCTGCTGCCGCCGCTGGCCCTGCTGCGGCTGCTACAAGCAAGACCAGGCAAGCCAGAGTGTGAGGACTGTCCGCATCACCGCAAGCAAGCACATGTGCCATATGCATCCCACTACACCCATGAACGTGTGGTTTGTACTCGTAGAGGGCTTTCTCAGCCATGCTGCGCAGCACCAGCATGCAGCAACAGGTAGCTGGCTTCATCTGTTCGCACCACACATGTTCCCAGCAGCTGATGCAATTCACAAGAAGGTGGACCGAAACTTACAGGGTGTCTGGCCATGACGTTTTTGTGCGCCAAGCCTCTGTGAGCAGGTCAAACCCACCTGCGCGCCCAAGTCTCAGTGACCAACTCAAGGCCATTGGCAGTGCTGCTGAGCAAGTCACCAGGTACGCTCCCTGGGGATATACTTCTAAAAGTACTACTACTAGTAGTACGATGTAGTTGTATTTATTTGCACTTGGGGGCGTGCAAGAGCCCATGACATGTATGCCAGCACGCCCACTGGTGGCCATGGCAAAAGCATGGCAGTGTATGTATACGAACACAGAAAGGGCTAGCGGGCGCCGGCAGGCTCTCGATTGAGACGCTGCCACGGCATTGCACATGTCATCTGTGTGCTGGCATCAACAGCATCGAGCCTGGCAGGGAGTGGCATGCTGTAAGCCGGGGCGAGCGAGTGCTGCCAGTGCCAGTATTGTCATTGCCATGTCTAGGCAAGCAAAAACACGTGCCAGATGATGTACAGTAACAGGCGCTGGCGCGCAGGCACAGCGTCCCTTCTAGCAAGGCGCATGACGTGCACTTGAGGTGCAGGCAGGAATTAATATTTCGAGTATTAACTGCTGTTTTTATATTGTTCAAGTAAATTACAAATTTTGAGCAGCGTCTGGGCAGTTGTGACATGATGCGCCAGCAATATCAATAGTCCTAGTACAAGTCCAAATACTGATTGAGTACGAGCAAAGGAGAGGTGAACTCCGCCATGTTTCGGACTGCTCT
Source organism: Ophiocytium majus (assembly GCA_032358315.1). Classification (NCBI taxonomy): domain Eukaryota; class Xanthophyceae; order Mischococcales; family Ophiocytiaceae; genus Ophiocytium; species Ophiocytium majus. The sequence goes on along the minus strand of JAULBY010038888.1, from coordinate 9,138 downwards.
ACAGTGGACAACCTGTGAATGGCGCTTGGCGGGCGTGTGCACGCAGGCTGGCAACTAGGGCACCTCTTGTCTAAAACCTGCTGCCGTAACACCCACACAAGCCGCCATGCGCATGTGCCTCCTTCCCTTGCGGTCCAGAGATATCCGCGCAAATTTAGGTGGCGCGCCGGTCTCGATTGGCGTGCTCCTATTCACAGCGCCCGCACAATCATTTGAAGTTGGGCGCCTTCCCTGGTGAGTGGAAAAATCAGTGCCGCACACAGAAACACAGTTGATGTTCATGCAGTCTGGGGGCAGCGTTAGCGCTTTGCCTGCGGGCGTGAACCCACGTCATGCAGGCCAGCATGAAGCAATGGCCGTGCGTGGCCCAGGTGTAGGCATACTCATACTCATACTCAGACTCAGAGTAGTCAACGAAAATAAGTGGCACAAGGCAGGTCTGAGCGGCTGGCAGGCTGGGTTGTTCCATAGGTGCACGTGGTACTGCTGTAAACATACCGGTAGTGATGTAGTGAGCACATACTTGGGCACACGTGGTTTTACTAGCGGTAAATGCCATATACGGTATGATTTACGGGGGGGGGTACTACGTAGGACCTGTGGCAGTGCGAGTGGGCACAGCACCAACAGTGGCAGTCCAAAAGACGGGGAGCTATTGTAGTAAGTGCTGCCGCTCCAAGCCGATGCAGCACAGCAGCCGCCAGCGGCTGCGGCTGCAGCAGCTTGCAGCGCTCAGACAGGCGGCAGCTGCAGTGGCAGTCGCAGAGCGCCAGCAGCGGCAGTGGCAGTCCAGAAGATGGGGTACTGCTCCTGTGACTGCTGCCACTGAGGCTGCAAGACGCATGCAGCACAGCTGTCGCCAGCGGCTGCAGTTGCGACGGCTTGAAGTGCTCACACAGGCGGTAGCGTGTGCTGCGCACGTGGCAGGGGCAAGCTTGTGCTGAGCAGGTGGCAGTCGGCAGCTCAGCACCACAGCAGCACTCCTGTGGCCCTGGTGGTGGTTGCACCAGGGCATGTACGAGTATACTATTACCGTGGTACTGTTTGCCAATATATGGTACTTCATCTGTTCAGAAGTATTCCTAAATAAATCAGTCTGAAGTACTGTATACGGTACTGTTGCAAAGGTACATGCGCACACACATGCCACCTGGTTGCACGTCAGCGGTGGCCGTGCCACTGGTGCCGCTCGCGTTGTGTGTGGCGCTGGTACGGTAGACAAGGGTAGGTCAGTGAAGGCAATGAGTCCACTCTTCCTTGTGCTGCAGTGAGTGTCAACCAGGTAGTTGATGAAGTGTCCGCCTCAGTTGGGGCACCATGAGCCTGCATGTGGGCATGTTTTTCAGGACATGGTATGTGACAGGAGTTGGAAAGCACACTAGCTAGTGGTAAAGTGAATTGTATATGTTACTGTTGAGAAATTTCCAAGTATTTGCACCTACAGCTCCAGTAACCGCCAGTGTAACAGCAGCTTACAATCATTAACTGCCCAAGTGTGTGGCCCCACCGTTTTCGCCCAGTACATACTGCGCCGTTTGAGCTACTCGCGGCAGCTATGCGTGCACAGGCGCCCACGCGCCACGACAGCAATGAACTACTTCTCTGTGTCAACAACGCCGCGCCTACTGGCCATGGGTGTGGCTGTGCCTGCAGACCTGGGTCCCCTGCTTTTCTGAGATGCTTCCAAGTATGTGGAGAGAATGGGGTTACAGGCTTTGGCAGACTTGCGCGCATGCATCCATCTTCGCACAGAGCCCAAGCGCAATGCACGCAGTGCCACACATGTTAGCACTTCAAGTACAGTATGGGATGCCCATGTATTGTTACACATGTACATGTACCGAATATGTATATGCGCACTGTGGGCGTTCACATTCTGTGCATCTCATTTGATTAAGTGCAGTCTTCACCCTCCAGGTGGTAGTCTGCCTTGCACCAAGCCCCACACACAAACATCCTACCTAGGTAGTAGTCTACCGGTATTACATATGTACATGTATTAACCGACGTACTACGTCGAAGTACTACTGAAGTATGTAGTACTCCTGAAGTATACATATACATATGCTTGAATAAACACTTCTATACACCAACGGTACACATGTATGTATACATGTATACATGCCAAGTATATCTATCCTTCTTACTTGAGGTACTTGAAGATGTACTTGTGAATTGAATACAGTATGCTTCGAAGTACATGTGCAATGCACACTTACCCTCTGAAGCACACTTCGAAGTACAAACTTCAAGAAGTAGTTCAAGTGTATGGTATTTCGAAATACATGCGTGTGCAGTGTGCAGCGCGTGCACCGTGCAGGGTGAGGCACCAGCGTGGCCACGTCTCACCCCCGCCACGCATGGCCGCCTGCCCGTAGGGATGCGAAGCTCCATATATTGAACTTCTTGTACTTCCGACTGCTTCAAATCTCGTTTGCATTGGCCACCAAATGATGAGGGAACACCGATCATGCACCATATGTGCTCCTTGCAAACACTATGGTCCATTTTTCCCCTGCAACCGTATATCAAGACCGTACACATGTATATATACGCCGTATATGCGGCGTACATGGCCTGCTCATATACGTTTCTTCGCATCCCTACCTGCCCATTGCCCCCCCAGCCGTTCAAGAAGTAGCATGTACTTCAAGAAGTATACTTCGAGTACATGTACAATGCACATTCACCTTGAAGCATATATACTTCGAAGTATACATACTTCAGGTATAAGGTACATGAGCGTGTGGTGTGCAGTGTGTGTACTGTGCAGTGTGAGGCACCAGCATGACCACGTTTCACCCCTGCCAGCAATATGCCTGCCTGCTGCCCGCGCAGCCGCTTCCCATCGCCAGTGCAGTTCTACTGCGACCGCTGCGAGTACGCCTTCCACCACCCTTTCGAGTCCACCGTAATAACCATGGTCATGCACTACAGGGACATGTGTGAGGTGCGCGCCTGCTCAGCACAACTAGGGTCGCGCAAAAAAGTATACAAGCAATCGTAATCAATGTGAAAATTCACCTAGGAGTGATAAACTCTAGGTCTCCCCACCGGCAGGGGCCGTCACCCTGGGCGGACCCGTGCAAGGGGGTGAACGAAGCAAAGACTTGCGCCTACTCAGGGCAGTCAATATACACCGTATACGGAGCGTACATATGCAGCGTATATGGCCCATGTTGGAAAGAAAGTAGTGGTAGTACCAGGTTGGCGCAGGCGTGTGTGGGTAATGTCTGGTGCTCATGCATGGTGGCTGGCCCAGCTGAATCAGTTATTGCAGATGTTTTGACGAGGAAATAACACCCACATACGTTGTTTTGCAACCCGGGCCTAAGCACAACTCATCCCAGGCTGCCATCGGCTGTAAGAGCCGCGGCCGCTGCCTGGGACCCGGTGCACCCTCGCACCTGCCAAGCAGTATGGCTGCTGCTGGTGATTCTGCTGCTGGTGGTTCTTCTTCGGCTCCTGCTGCTGCTGCTGCTCCTGCTGCTGCTGCTGCTGCTGCTGCTGCTGCTCCTGCTGCTGCAGCAGCTGCTGCTGCTGCAGCAGCTACACGTGTGCTCTTACTTCAGATGTACCTGTCTCTTTCGTGGGTGACCACTTACTAATAAGTAACGCATTCGGAGCCAAAGGATGTTAGGCTGTGAGCTAGTTTCTGCTGCCATAGCTGTTGCTTCGAAGGATGCGGCAGCTCCTCCTTTCACTGGCTGATGCCTGATTGGCTGTGTTCAGCATCCAGGGGCGATGTCATTCAAGCTCACAATGCTGCTGCTGCTCTTGCCGCTGCCGCTGCCACCGCCACTGCCGTTCCTGCTGCTGGTGCCGCCACCACCGCCGCCGCCGCTGCTTCTGACCCCTGCCGCCGCCGCCACTTCCACCGCCGCCACCACTGCCACCACCGCCGCCGCTGCCTCTGACCCCTGCCTCCGCCGCCACCGCCACTGCCGCCACCGCCACTGCCGCCACCGCCGTCAACCACTGCCCTTGCCGCTGCTGCTACGACCCCTCCCACTGACACACCCACGCCAGGCGGCCCTGCACGAGCCCTCGCGCACCCTTCGCTTCCGCATCAACCACGCGCTTAGCCACTACGGCACTGACTATGACCCGCGGCACCCCCGCCACGCGGTGGCCGTCCGCCTCGCCAGCGGCACCGACGCTGCACGCGTGCGGAGAGAGGTCATGCCCCGCATTCGCGCCTCGCGCGCGTGACTGCCGCATCTTGAATGTTGAAGTTTGGCGGGGCCGCAGCTTCAAGCTGAAGTTTGGCGGGGCCGCAGCTTCAAGTTGAAGTTTGGCGGGGCCACAGTTGAAGTTGGGGGGGGGCAATGCTGCATGCGTGCGGCGAAAGGTTCATTCACGCCTTGTGCGCGTGACTGCCACAACTTCAAGTTGAAGTTGGGGAGGGGGGTGGGGGGTCTCAGTTGGCAGCAGCCGGAGGGCAGGGAGGCACGCTGCCTCTGGCGCGTGACCACCTTAGCCAACTGTGTGCGCGCCAGTACTACTACGGTAGTATACTGTACTATAGTAGTGACGATGCAGGCACATGTGAATTTTTCAAAGCCAAAGGTTTTGTCATGTGGACCAGAAGTTGTCACACTGGTACCAGTAGTATTAAACGGGTGGCGGACCTCCAGGGGGTTCGCCGCTGCAAGCGGGAGGGGCGCGCCGCAGCAGCGAGACATGTTTTACGTGCAGGCCGCCGGGCACCCTGGTGGCATGCGCTACTGGTAGTACCGTGTAGGCCGCCACCGTTTGAGTGCCACTTGTTTGACATGCTCCATCAAGCGCACACCACGTGCACAGGGCTCTCCGCGCCCAAAGCGGAATTTAATGAGAGTACATGTCCCTGGGAGGGCTGAGCCGGCGGCGCCGCGCCGCTGCAGCTCAAAGCTCGAGCGTGTGTCCTTCTGCTGACTTGTCCAGAACCGTTCTCAGGGCTGGTCCACAAGACATTGGGGGTGTGCGCACCGGTATTTATGAATTACTGGGTAATTAGTCGGGCGGGTAGGGCGCGCTCAGAAGCGAGATGTGCGTGTACGCGTCGACGGCAGGCGCAGCGCCAGGTGCCGCCGCCGGTATGGTGGAGGGCCAGTCCTCAATGACCAGGTCCGATATGCTGCTCAGCATGCCATGCATGCCATGTTGAAGTTGAAGTTTGTGTGGGAGAGTCACCTGCTCAGCGAGGTCGACGCGCCCCGCCTCGGCCATGACCCCCATAGCGGCCGTGTAGCACACCACGTTGGGCTTGAGCCCAGACTCGCCCATCACGCGCAGCAGCTGCAGCGCCGTCTGCTCACGGGTGGCGTGGGTGCCAGCGGCAGTGGCACCAGTGCAGCCGTGCCGCACAGCATCGGCGGCGGCAGCGACAGCAGCAGCAGCAGTGGCGGCAGCAGCGCGCCGCCGCCGGCGGCGGCGGGTGCAGCACCAGCGGAAGCGGAAGCGGCGGCGGCGGTGGTGGCAGCAGCGGCAGTGGCGCGCCAGTGCGACAGAAGCAGGAAGTCCGCGCAGCAGCAGTGGCAGCGGCAGGCGCAGCAGCACCGGCGGCGGCAGCACCGGCGGCGAAGGCAGCGGCAGCGACAGCAGCGGCAGCAGCAGCACCGGCGGCAAAGGCAGCGGCAGCGACAGCAGCGGCGGCAGCAGCAACGACGGCAGTGGAGCAGTGGCAGCATCGGCGGCGGAAGCAGCAGCGGTAGCAGCAGCGGCGGCGGAGAAGGAGGCGGTCGCAGCAGCGGCGGTGAAAGAGCAAGGAAGGACACATGTGGATCAGGGAAGAGAAGGTGGCAGCAAGGCGTGAGCGGCAGCGGCGGCACGCAGCTGTCAGAGCAGGCTGTGCTACCACACATTGAGGCGTATGTTGGGGAGAGTATACCACTACAAACAGGGCTTTCGTGTGCAACACCTACTGCACAGTACTTTTATTAAACTCCGCTCAGGGCGCGGAAAGCCCTGTGCACATGGGGTGCGGTTGATGAAGTCGAACACTACTCATACCGTAGCGGTCTACAAGGTAGCACCAGTGCCGCATGGCACCAAAGCGCCCAGCCCCCCGTCAATACCGGGCCCAAATTTAAGGCTGCGCAGCAGCACACACCAACTGCCCTACCAAAAGTGAGAAACCAATCCGCAAACATGTACACACGTGAATGCCGCGAATAGGGGAAGTGACAACCAGTGGCCTACTGAGCGCCAGGCATCTGCACAGTACCTGTTGGTACAAGAATTCTCATGCGCCCGGGCCTGCCAGCGCCCGCCAACTGCACTTCTACCTGGTTATAGGTGCAAATGCCACAAGTATGATACTACCACAAACAAGGCTCCATGTGCCGCCCTGGTCATAAACATGTACTTCAGATATACCAGTACATTCATTCATTTTGCATTTGAGGGCCCATGCCATGCATGCCAGCACGCTCATGGCCATGGCACATGCCCGGCAGCGTATGCACACGGTCGCACAAGGTGTAACGACCACGGGCACCAACTGCCGCTAGCGGGCAGGCCTGAGCCGCCGGCAGGTGCTACCGAAGTATACCAGCAGTACTAGGGGATTCATGTGCGTGCACCTGCCAGCGCCCGCCTTGCTGGCACGGTTTGTACCACGAGTATGATATTACCACAAACAGGGTTCCATGTGCCCCACCACACATATGAACACTTGAAGTACTTTTTGAAGTATACCTGCAGCTACTACTGTAGGGAGTTTACATACACGCACCTGCCAGCGCCCGCCTTGCTGGTACGTTTTGATATTACTGCAAACAGGGTTCCATGTGCGCCACCCATCACAGATATAAAAACACCAGGTATATCAGTTACTAGGGAGTTTGTGTGCGCGCACCTGCCAGCGCCCGCCTTGCTGGCACGTTTTGAGCAGCAGACTGTATGTGTGCAGGTCCGGCGCCACGCCTGAGGCCTCCATCGCCTCCAGCTGCAAACACACATGGCAACGGCCAACAGGGTAGGGGGGGGGTGGCAGCAGTGCAGTGAGCCAAGGTGCAGGGTGGACAGAGAAGTGGTACTCAGCAGCAGCGGTAGCAAGGTTGGCAGTGCTCAGCAGAGGTGGTGCCGTGGGTGTGCCACAGACGGTGCTGGCGGTGGCGACGGTGCTGCTCAGCCGGAGCAGCGGCGGTGCTGCTCAGCAGCTGCAGCTGGCAGCTACTTGAAGGTGCTCAGCAGCAGCAGCTCGCTGAGCAAGGCAGCGGAGGTGTTGCTCTGCAGCAGCGGCAGCAGTCCGCAGCAGCGGCAGTAGCGCTCAGCAGCAGCGCAAGCAGCCGTAGCAGCTGCAGCCGCCGCAGGGGGTGGGGCGTTCGGCAGCCGGGCACAACAGCGCTTTGCACACCTGGCTGAGGGCGAGATCCTGCTGCCCGCCGCGGGCGCACGCCTCAATGAGCGCGTTGAAGCTGTACACGTCTGGGGGGGGGCCCTCACGCTTCATGATCTGCTCAGCAGTGAGGGGCGGCGCAAGCAACAACGGCAGTAGCAGCAGCAGCAGTGGCAGCAGCAGCGGCAGCAGAAGCAGCAGTAGCCACAGCAGCAGCAGCAGTAGCAGCAGCAGCGGAAGCGGTGGCGGCGCCAGCAGCAGCAGGCAGCGGCAGTGGCAGCAGAGGCAGCAGAATGAGCACCTTGCCCGCAGCAGCAGCTGCGGCATCAGCAGCGGCAGTGGCACCACCAGCACTTGCAGCAGCAGCAGCGGCCGCGTCAGTAGCAGCAGCGCGAGTGTCCAGCGGCGGCGGCACCAGCAGCGGCAGTGGCTGTAGGGGCGATAGCATCACGCAGCAGCAGCGGCAGCACAAGGGGCTGCGGTGGCGAGGACAAGAATGTATGAACGGCATGCCGCACATGCTGCTCCCCTGCCCCGCTGCTTCCCATGCGTGAAGTTCCCATGCACCACTGGTACTGCACGTGCTTTAAGTACATAAGGCGGGAACCACCTCCATAGGTGCCTGCGCCGCCAGGCGTGTGCCGCATCACTTCAACTTCAACTGCTTGCAGTTCCCAAATCACCAACAGATGTTTAAAGCGGAAAGGCAGCGGCCAGCGCCCTGCAACCGCATGCGCGTGTTCCCGCACGCCGCCCTCCTGCCCGCCACTTGAAACACACCAAGTTCCAGTACACTACCACTTCAAATACTTGAAGTTGCCTCACAAGCGCCTGCGTGCCTTAAAAGCGCCTGCGCGCACTCCCACACGCCGTCCACCTGCCCGCTGCTTCAATCACTTGAATTTCCCACATACGACTACTTCAAGTACAAAACTTGAAGCCCCGCACTTGCAGCCCCCAGACGCCACTACTTCAAGTTCTTGGAGTTACCTCCACAAGCGCCTGTGTGCGCTCCCACACTCCGCCCCCCTGCCGCCCACGACTTGCAGCCCACACTCTACTACTTCATGTACTTGAAGTTACCTCAACAAGCGCCTGCGCGCGCTTCCACACTCCGTCCTCCTGCCCCGCCTTGGCGCAGCCCAGCAGCAGTACATGCAGTGACTACTTCAACTTGTCGTTATTACTGCAAGTACTTGAAGTTACCTCAACGCGCGCCTGCGCGTGCTCCCACGCTCCGTCCTCCTGCCCGCCTTGGCGCAGCCCAGCAGTACATATAGTAACTACTTCAACTTGTAGTTATTACTTCAAGTACTTGAAGTTGCCCAACAAATTTATTACTTCAAGTACTTGAAGTTACCTCAACGAGCGCCTGCGCGCGCTCCCACACTCCGTCCTCCTGCCCGGCCTTGGCGCAGCCCAGCAGCGCGGCATTGTAGCAGTGGATGGTGGGGGGCACGCTCGAGCGCGCCATGCGAGCCAGCAGCGCCAGCCCACGCTCCCACTCCCCGCCCTGCTCAGCAGCAGCACACGCACTTTCGGAGGTCATGTCGTGTATACCTGCTTCTGAAGTGTGTATAATTGGTGTGAAGTATATGGTGGTGGGTCACAGCGTACATGTACTCTGTAACGCATCTAGAAATGGCGTACCGTCTAGTTCCCTATCAAGGCCCCCCACCATGATTAGGGTTTGGCAATAAAAAGGGGGGGGGGTGCGTCATTTTGCGCGGCTAGTCAAAACCTGAGGGGGGGGGGGTACATGATTAGGGAAAAGGCTTCCTGACGCCTCTGGGACCCCGTACACCCCCCCCCCC
>JAULBY010038887.1:0-39178 GCA_032358315.1 Ophiocytium majus | reverse complement strand
AGAGAAACATGCCTAATAAAAGCAATGATTTATTAAGTAGTCATCTCTTTTCTTGTGGTCTTAAACTGGTAGCGGGTCACTGTACGAACCTAACTGACAAATAGCTTGCCATGTGATTGTTCTGACAAACACCAAATGGCTGACACTTAGGCAGCAATCTGCGTCCATGCGCATCTACATTTACACGCTCACATACTCACAGGTTTGGTTAGAAACTAAAGTTCGTTTATCTAAAGGCAGGAGTTCGTTTTAAGTAGGTAGCGTTTTAAGTACTTTCGCTTTTATAATAAATTAATATTTGAATTGGGATCTACATGAAGCCATCCACCGCCCTGCATACTAAACGTGCCGCCATCAGGTCTGTGGTGGAGCGCCATAACGCATTAAATGCCCGAGTATTTGGCTCAGTGGCTCACGGCGATGATCACGAAGGAAGTGATCTCGACATATTGATTGATCCAACTTCCAAAACATCACTGATGGATGTAGCAAAAATTCAAGTCGAACTCGAAGCTATTCTGGGCGTAAAAGTGGATATTCTGACCCCTAACTCACTACCTGACAGCTTTAGGGATATTGTCTTGGCAGAGGCCGTTCCAGTATGAATAAGCTCATGCGCATACCTGACTACTTGGAGCACATACTTTCCGCTATTAAACGCATTGAACGTCATGTGACTGACGTAGATGAATTTGTCTTTTTACAGAGCGAATTACTGCAAGATGCAGTAGTTAGAAACATAGAAGTGATTGGTGAGGCAGCCAATAACATTCAGCGAGTAGATCCAAGTTTTGCGACTTTGCATGCAGAAGTCCCGTGGCAAGTCATGTACGCAATGCGTAATCGACTATCTCATGGCTACGACAAGATTGATTTTGAAATGGTTTGGAAAACAGTATGTAATGACTTACCTGCTCTATACCAGTTGGTCAAGGCAGCAAAAGATACATACAAAAACTAATTAGCGCATGCTTTGGGTTGACCAATCGAATACTTGCTAAAAACCCTGATTCAATAAGCTCAGCCGCAACCCAAATTTGGACCAAATCACCGAAAAGTTGCATTATGCAACTTTTGACTCAATTACACAGTTTATTACACAAAATCATATTTTTACTATAAGTCATTGATTTTAATGGCATTTTAAGGCGCCTGTGTAGCTGTTAATCAGAAGAAAAACTACTATTTAGGTAATAAGAACTAATATCTCGCAACCCACAAATACGCGACCGAACCTATAAGAAATACCTAATACTGCGTCAAAATTAATTCAGCTGCCGGTCAGACACCACCGCAGCCCTACCATCCCAAATTCACAAGTGAGTCTTATGCTACGAATGACAAGAAAGAGTATTTGGAAAAGTACAAATCTCAATTATGAAAAAGTTTTAGTCCAAGTATTAACACTTCATACTATTCATCAGATGTAGGGATTGAAAATCCTTGTGTCGGTGGTTCGATTCCGCCCCGGGCCACCAAGATGTACTAAAACCACCCTCGTGTGGTTTTTTATTTAAAATGATTACGGTCTCTCTACCATAAGCAAGCGGCTTAAGTCTTGTCCAAAGTATCTGATCCTTAGAGTGGGGTTGACTAATCTTGCTTGACCGCGTTTACTATTTCACAGCCCTGTGCCAGTCAATGACGTTTAAAACGACAAATTCTTAAATCGAGAATTCATTTGCTAAATCAATTACCAGCATGAAATAGTACGATCTCAAAATTGAGAGTAACCCCTTTAAACTTAGATTTAATCAAAATCAATTTTATGAACTACGAATTAAGCATATGCCCGGCTTTAACTAGCGCCCAATGTTTCCACTCCTCAGCTGCTTTCGTAAAAGGTGCCGCTTCTTTCAATGCTTCAATGGGATGACCAATTGAATCTCGAACTTTTCTACCTTGCTCCTTTAGAACAGCTGCAACCATAAATCCAATCTCCAGTCGGCTCATTTCGAATTCAGTTTCGTAGCAAAGTGCGTTCCATCGAGCTTCTTTCAAAGCCGACTTAACACCATCATTGAAAACCACCCATTCAACTTTGAAGTCGTCATAATCGGCTGTCAGCTTTATTCCACCTACGCCCGGTTCGCTACACCACATTCCGTCAAATATGCGGGGCGGCCTTCTCTTGCGTAGTCCCTTCCGAAGTGTTTCCAATTCCTGATAGCCTGGTAGGTACATATATTATTTTAGGTGAGAGTTTTTAGAGTAAAAATCCCGTTTTATGGGTTTGGAAAAAAATGTTTAATAACACAAAATACCATAGTGGTTAAAAAGGCATAATTTCGTTTCTTACTTTTTTGTTTATTCTTTAGTAGTGTGTTCTTTTACCCAAGCATCGACTTTTTGATCAATAAATTCGCCAAATTGCCTATAAAAACTCGAGCTTGCATCAGCAATAAACATATGGGCCATTTCAACCTCGTCACCATACTCTACAAAATTCATATACAGGACTCCAAATAAATCCCAGGTTTCCATAAAATAATCTGTGAGCTCACCTAATGTCATAGGTGACTTTGTTACTGGCTGCTCATCATCATTTAAGGTATCGCCGTCATATTCGTCCACAACACGATAAGCTATGCCTTCATTAGTTTGTCTAGCATAGACGCAGACGACATCTCCTGTTACTGAATTAATCGAAATACGAGCTATTTCTACTTCGTTTTCAAACCTATCAGGCAGATACTCTCCACCCATTAGGATCGGATGAATTTTCCCAGTAATATTTCTCTCCTCAGCGCTGAGTTTGGGTTTATTTATAAATTCACTTAACTCATCTATATCTTTATCCAATAAGTGTTCTGCTAATTCTTTTCTAACAGATCCTTTAATATCTGAGGAGAGTTGAATACCAAGCTCAGCAGCCCAGAAATAACTTCTAGGCCGATAATTAAGATCGATATATTTACTCAAGGCTAGTCCTTAAAAAAATTAAAGATTGGTGGGAAAGATGCTCCAATACTCACAGATGCAATTGACAACTTCAAAAGCTTGATGCTGCCAGATTGGGACCGATGATTATTTATTTTAAACTTTTTGACAATGACTAATGCTCCTATCATTCCCAACTTCGACAAGCTGTGTGAATTGTAAAAGCAGTTTAATAATTCAATCGAAGAAGATTCGGCTTGGATTATCAATGAAATGACAAAATTAGTTGGCTATGGTGACTGGCTAGCTTGGATGAAAGAACACCGCCCTAATGAATTACCTTAGTGGTTATTTCAAGCATTGTGCGTACTGATATTTTTTAAGCTAACATTTTTAGATTCTAGTAACGTCAATGATGTCTTCCAGAGTGCCGTGAAAAATTTCAAATCCGTTTTCGCAATCAATCTTAATATTCCTCGCATTGAAGTGCCAAGTATCTTGGACTACCTCGCCTTCGATAGAAAATCCTTGCCCTTCAATATCCAGAGTCTCGCCATCTTTAATTTTTTCGTAATAACTGCTAGAGAGTTCTAAGGTATGAATATCGTATCCATAGCTTATCGTGATCTTAATTTTCAGGTTGGAATTATGGGGCATGGTGTATCGCTTTAAAAACCGACTATATTGAATTACTGAGCTAACCTATCACATCTCCGCTTATATCTAAGGTGAATTTGGCGCCTACAAAAGCCACTGATTGTCATTTGCGCATCGATATGACAAGATAATAGAAAAATCTTTTAAGACGACAAAATTATCTAATTAGTAGAAAATTAGTGGAATACGAAAGGTATAAAATGAGCAACACAACTATGGTATTTCACACCGCCCGAGCTTGGCCAAAGCAAATGTGACAGCCGGATAGAATATCCCCAGCCCGGTTCGATTCCGCTCCGGGCCACCAAGATGTTCTAAAACCACCTTAGGGTGGTTTTTTATTTAAAGTGTTTAACGGTCTCTCTACCTTAAGCAAGCGGCTTAAGTCTTGTCCAGAGTATCTGATCCTTAGAGTGGGGATGGCTAATCTTGCTTGACCACTCCTTTTTATTTTCTAAAGAATTAATAGAAATAAAGTTCAAAACGAAGTTGTTATTACGACTCCTTGTAGATCATAACTTCAATTCCATTAGCCTTTGCTATCGGCTCCAAAACGCTATCGCCTTGAGTACAGATTGCCACTGTTCTGATGCTTTTAGGTTTGAAGTCGGAGATTAATATTTTGGAGAAATATGCCTGCCCCATTAAGTACATGCCCAACCGAGATGCTTTTGTTTGAATGACAATAACGTCTTTACCTTCTAGACTTACTTCACTAGCTTTTACGATTTGATTTGGAGCATCCAGAATAATTACGCCATCCATTAATCGTTGAGCATTTAGACTGCCTTTTCGTACAGCAGGATATTCCTCAACTAATGTGCCGCCTACGGACTCCCAAAATCTGCGCGTTAAATGCGTCTCATGTTTGCTCATATTTACCCGTAAAATTAACAGTAAATTACTTAGATGTCGTTTAAAACGACATCTAATATTCATAGAACATATCTTCGTTTGAGTATATATTATTGAAAAACATAATTATTAATATATGGCAAGAATATCAACGCACCCAATAGCCCCAATAATTGAAACAGCAGAGCGCTGGAAACAGAATTGTTTAATTGGCGATGGCTCTTTGTTTTTGACAGCAAGCCTTTGGACGCCAGAAAATATAAACCAATTCAAACATCATTTTGTTGATAATTTAATTTATGGAAGTGATCAAACTTTTTACGAGAAGTTTGAGATTCAAATGGCTAATTCGTCCATAGAGGTTAAACAATTAGCTGCAGAAATGCTTTACATATTGTTGCTTTTTCCAAGCAAAATAACTGCTCGCAAAAAAGTAGAAGACATTCGGTTGGTTTGGGGTTGGTCCGGTCAAAATATTGATGACATATTTCCAGGCTTAGAGGCTTCTTTTGCTGAAGGCATTGGTAGTACGGGCATGGCATATAACAACCTAAGATGGGCCGAATTTGTATTTTTTACAGCATGGCTAATTTCTTTTAAAACACTTACTCCGAGCCAAAGACAGGATTTAGTTTTAAATCCATGGAAATTTGGAAATTGGCTGGATGGCATTGAAGGGTCAGACAAGCGCCAATTTCGACATATTGCTTTGTTTCTTTTATTCCCGGATTACTTTGAGACATCATCCTCAAAAAATCAAAAGAATCAAATGTATTCAGTTTTTGGAGGCAGAGTAGCGTATGGCAACCCTCTTATTTCTGCGGCAGATTCTGATTGGATTAAGAAAGATAAAACAATCTACTTGGCACGTGAACAATTAACTAAAGAATCTGGAAAACCGGTTAATTTTTATCTGTCACCATACAAAGAGCTTTGGCTTGCTACAAATGATAAAAATGATGATGAAGGGCAAGATAGTTCTAGCGAGGATTTGAGTAAGGCTCCGAATAGAAAAATATGGGCTATCGGTCTTGGCGAAGGCGGTCGCTTATGGAATGAATCATATGAAAAAGGAATTATTTCGATTGGCTGGGACTTAGGAGATTTATCAAGTTTCAAGAGTCAAGATGAAGTAATGGCTAAGTTAGTTGAGTTGAGAGGCTCTGATTTCCCAAATCCAACGAATGATTCTCTCTGTTGCTATCAATTTGCCCATGAAATGAATGTGGGGGACCTTGTAATTGCCAAGGTTGGGAGAAAAAAGATTTTAGGCGGCGGCGTAGTTGCCTCTGATTATGTATATGACCCAGACAGAAGAGAGCATAAAAATATCCGGCAAGTTAAATGGGTTACTAATGAAGAAGCAGAGTTGCCTGGCAATGGTGGCCCCATCAAAACATTGACTGAAATTAGTCGATATCCAGAATTTCGAGAATTAGTTGAGGCATATGTGTCTGAAACAACAGTCCCAGAAAAGATAGTGGCTGACCCATATTCATATGAAGATGCGTTAAAAGATTTGTTCTTAAGCGAAGCAGATCTTAAGTCTGTAATAGAAACGGCCAAAAGAAAGAAAAACATTATTCTTCAAGGCCCGCCAGGTGTTGGGAAAACATTTGTATCTAAAAGGCTAGCTTACTTATTGATGGGCGCAAAGGACCCTTCAAGAGTGGAGTTTGTACAGTTCCATCAATCTTATTCGTATGAAGATTTTGTACAGGGATGGCGGCCAAATAGTGACGGTGGCTTTAATCTAAAGGGCGGCTCTTTCTATGAATTCAGTAGAAAAGCTAGATCTGATTTATCTAGGCCTTATGTTTTTATTATTGATGAGATTAATAGAGGTAATTTATCCAAGATATTTGGAGAATTGCTTATGCTGATTGAATCAGATAAGCGCGGCCTAGAGAATGCTATTAAGTTGACATATTCTGAGTCTGAGGCCGACAGGTTCTCTGTACCAGAAAATGTATTCATTATTGGATTAATGAATACAGCTGATAGGTCATTAGCAATTGTTGACTATGCGCTAAGACGAAGATTCGCCTTCTTTAGTCTACAGCCACAACTTGAGTCTTCCAAATTTGAAGCTGTCATTACAAAAGCAGGCGGCTCAGTAGACTTAGTTAAGAAAATAAGAGCCCGAATCGGCGGGTTGAATCAAGTCATCGGAAATGAGCGAAGAGACCTTGGTCCCGGCTTCCAAATAGGCCATAGTTATTTTTGCCCAGTTAGCCCCATCTCCACAGATGCCGAGTGGTATTTGAATGTTATTAACACCGAAATTAAGCCGTTAATAGAAGAGTATTGGTTTGATTCGCCCGAGAAAGTCGACACATTGTTGGCTCAGTTGCTAGATTGAAAATTCCAATTCGCAACCTCTTCTATCTGTTGTCCTATGTCTGGGATGTGGACTGGGAGATGGAGTGGTCTGCCATAGATGCCGAGAAAAATGGAGACGCCCTAAATTTACTGACACGAATTTTAACGACCTCTACAGACCGCATAATTCGCCGCGGATTAGATACAGGTTATAAAGAGGTCAGCGAAGAGTTATATGGAGTTCGTGGACGGATAAATATAGCAAATACTATCAAGAGAAATGGCTTTGCTAGTGGTAAATTAACCTGTGGGTATGAAGAGCTTGATTATTCAGTTCTACATAATCAAATTATTAAGACAACCTTAGAAAAATTAATATACGCCAATGGTTTAGCCAAGAATTTACGCGAAGAAGTAATAGATCTTACGCATCGCATGAAAAATATTGTGTCAATTGAGCTAAGTCAGAATATATTTTCGAAGGTTAGATTCCATTCTAATATAAGGAGCTATAGGCTTCCTATTTCTGTATGTCAGTTAATTTATGACCAATTGCTTCCGAGTCAAACTACAGGGCGATATGAATTCGTAAATATCACTGATGAAAAACTTTTTAGAATTTTTGAGAAATTTATATTTAGATTCTACGAAAAGCATCTAGATAAAACAGTCTATACGGGCATCAAAAAAGAAAGGCTTGGCTGGCAGGAAACTTCTTTTGAAAGTGGTATAGATGATTTCTTACCATCGTTAGAAACAGATGTAAGCCTTTTTAATGCGAATAATAAGCTGGTGATTGAGTGTAAGTTTTATGAATCAGCATTTCAGACTAGAACATTTGGTGAGCTAAAGAAAAACTCATTCATCTCGGCGCACATAAATCAACTTTTCGTTTACATTAAGAATTTAGAAATTAAAGACAAAAGCATATTGTCTGGAATGATTATCTATCCTGAGAATGGCGAGAAAATTGACTCTACATATAACATTCAAGGGCATAGAGTCTCTATAAAAACAATTAATCTTGAGTCGACCCCTCAGGAGATAAATGACCAAATGTTGGAAAGTTTGAATTCATTTAAACAGACTGTTATTGGCTAAGTCAAAGAGATGTCGTTTTAAACGACAGTCTTGAAATAGGTTGAGAATTCTCAGCTCGGTTCGATTCCGCCCCGGTCCACAAAGATATGAAAAAAAGACTGATCTGCTGTCAGTTTAGGGCTACAAAATAAGAGAGTCTTACGTCATAAATGATTGCATTAAAATGGCCTGCTTTGGGATGAATCGAGACACTAGCGTTTGTGGTGCTGGCGGCTTATATCCTCGAGTGCTATAGGTCTAATTGAATTGATTTTTTTCGTTTATTTTTTTAAGTTCTTATAATTAACTTTTATTGCTATATCTTCCACTGACATAACTAACTTTTCCCATAGAAACTTTGGACATTATGTCCACTTTTTCTATTTTGATAACACTTTTTCAATTGCACAGTTTATTACACAAAATGATTTTTTTGATGTAAGACATCGAATATATTGAAATTTTGAGCCGCCTGGATTTCTGTTAATCAGAAGAATCCACCATCATTTACTAGGATAATTTTGATATCTCTACTCAATCAGTTTCACAAACAGGTAATTTGAATTCTTATTTCATGCCGCACTATTTGCTGAATTATTTTCAGAAGAAGACTATATAAAAGCAATAATTTATGTTTTAACACTCTCTTATCTTGTGACCCTAAATAAACAAAAGGACAGATTCCAAAAGCCCGTTATCACTTTAGAGGGCTATGCTTACTTGGTAGCTTTGGACGGAATCGACCCGGACTTAAGATAGCTGATCCTGAGCTTAATCAGTGGTTTTAAACGACAAATCTCATTCGTATTCATTTCTTAAAATTAAGGAACAATGACAGTGAAAAGATAAACCGCAAAGATCACCAAATGGACTGTGCCCTGCATAATAGTGGTTCGTCCTGTACCCAAAGAAATTGATGCTACAAGTAGTGATAGAACCAAAAGCACAGTTGATTTAGCATCGATGCCTAATGAGAGGGTTAGTCCAGACATTAAAGAAACAATTGCAACAGCAGGAATTGTCAGTCCAATACTAGCCAATGCTGAACCGAGTGCCAAGTTAAGGCTAGTTTGCAATCGATTGGCTCGTGCTGCTTGATAAGCAGCAATACTTTCAGGTAACAAAACCACGGCAGCAATGATAATTCCAACAAGTGATTTGGGTGCGCCAAAACTTGCAACAAGTCCTTCTAAAGTAGGAGAAAGTGCTTTGGCTAACAATACTACGGCAACTAGGCATGCAAGCATTAGAACAGCACTCAATTGCGCCATCTTGTTTGATGGCGGTGGTGCATGAACTGTTTCATCTTCCGCATCTAATATAGGGAGAAAATAATCTCGATGCCTTACAGTTTGAACTAAAACAAAAGTAGCATAAAGTATGAGGGAGACTATAGCGATAAACAACAGCTGACTGCTGCTATAAAAAGGGCCTTGTGTGGTTGTTGTGTAATTGGGTAGAACTAAGGTAAGCACTGATATGGCTGCCAAGGTTGCTAACGATGCAGACACGCCAAGTAAGCCAAAAGATTGTTCTAGATGCCTACTTGCGCCACTAAGCAAACAAATCCCAACCAAGCCATTAAGTATGATCATTACTGTGGCAAAAACTGCATCTCTAGCTAAAGTGGTTGCTGATTCACCTCCTGCAACCATAAGCGATACTATAAGCGCAACTTCAATTGCAGTAACAGCTAGTGCTAGTAACAATGTGCCATAAGGCTCGCCAACCTTATGAGCGACTACTTCTGCATGAAATACTGCTGCCAGAATGCCAGCAATAAGACCACCTATAAGTAGAATCTTAAAAAATCCACTTGGTGAGAATCCACTTGCAGTTAATAAGAGCCCTAAAAGCAACCAAGCAGCAATGGGCGATATGATGGTCCATATTGGTAATCTATAAGATAATTTCATGTATCAATTTTATATCAGTCTCAACTTAAATTTTAAAATAAATGAACATACGGAAGTCAAATATTTGGGAATTTAAGTAGCCTAGTTACTGGACACGAGAATCGATAGAAATAGCTAAATGTTAGGATCAAATAATGAATCAAGTCAGTAAAAACAAAATAATCTTTATCGCCATTATGTATTTTGCGTTATTGATGGCATTCAGCTTATTTTTTGATAAGCCACTTAGGAGTATTTTTATTTACGCTATTCCTGTTGTTATCATTTCAGCTCGTTGCGGTTGGCGTGCAGGATTTTTTCTATCACTTCTTGCAACGCTTATTGCTTGGTTTGGACAAGCTTTTCCTACCGTGCCAGAAAATGCTGGTCTTGAATTTGAAGAAGCACTTATTACGCTAACAGAACTTGTTATTGCTGCAGTTGTTGCCTCTGCAGTTGCAAGAAAAATTTCTGGAATATCAAAAGATAAGCTTTTTGACTAATAAATTCAAATTCATTATTTAGAGCTTAAATTATGAGGTTAGTTGCTGTTTTTTGAATTGGATACCGTCCCGTAATTAGAGACTTTAGAAGTTATATCTGAAGTAGGTACTGAATGAACTGACTCAATTAAGGAGTATTATTATGGATAACAAAGCGCATTGGGAAAAAGTCTATGGTACGAAAGCTCCTGAATCTGTCAGTTGGTATACCCCACATCTCGAAACTTCATTAAATCTAATTCAAAAAGCGGCAAGTAGTAAAGCATCAGCAATTATTGATATCGGAGGAGGTGAAGCAACGCTAGTAGATGATCTTTTGTCTAAAGGCTATACGGACATTAGTGTTCTTGATATTTCACAGAAGGCTATCGATGTTGCAAGAGAGCGTATTGCCGAACTTGCCGTTAAAGTACATTGGTATTGTGCAGACATTACTACCGCCACATTGCCACAGAATTATTTTGATGTTTGGCACGACAGAGCAGTATTTCATTTTTTAATTGAAAAATCTCAGAGAGAGAAGTATATCGAACAGGTTATGCGTTCAGTAAAACATGGTGGTTACGTCATCATTTCTACATTTGGACTTGAAGGACCTGAAAAATGCAGTGGCTTGGATGTTGTTCGTTATGATGCAGAAAATTTACACGGACAATTTGGAAAAAAATTCAAGCTGATAAACAGTTCGACTGAGATTCACAACACACCAATGGGAACTACTCAGCAATTTTTATATTGTTTTTGCAGGATGGAATAATTAATTTTCCCTCTATCAGAAGAACCCGCCATCATTTGATAAGATATTTTTAATATCACTACTCAATCATTTTTATCAGTATATAATTTGAGCTCTTATTTCATTGCACTCTGCCTCCTGCTCAGAAGAAGCTCTTATCAATTCAATGATTTATGATGTAAGACTTTATTTTCTTGTGGCATTTTGTAAACAGAATTTAAGAAATAAGTAGATCAATAGTGGAATAATTCCGCTGATTGATTAATAGCTCCAATATAAATTTTTCTAAAATTTTGTTTGAGATTATCTAAACTTGACGCTCTAAAATGACAATAGTCATTAACGCATATCAAGCACTACCCCTTCAAGATTTGCCATCATCACGCGATTTTCAGCTCCTAAGCTTGTCACCGCAGCTGCCATTACTTGAACCATTTCACTACGAGCAACACGTTTAGCAGATGCAGAAGCCGCCACAATCACTAATCGATTATTTACTAGCCCACCTTTAAATTCAACCATTTCACCATTGGCTGATGCCATCATAAAAGTAGTTAACTTGTCGCTAAACACTATACTGTTTGTTGACGGGGGTGTTACCGCCGTTGAAGGTGCTGTGGTCGTACGCAGTGCTATTGTTCCAGAATCTTGCTCAAATGCTATACCTGTCACATTTGATCGAACTCCAGAATCACCTAAAACTGTAACTGACAGCACACCAGTACTTGGCTTGGCGCTAGAAACATCAATTGATGAATTAAATGAATTTTTAGATATAGATGAATTATTTCCCGTAGATTGCGTTACTACATTAGTCGTTACTGACTCAATCTCCGGTTTGAGTACAGGTGTAACAATAACTGCTGTCTCTGAAGAAGAAACATTAGTTGATGAAGTGACTGCTTTTGACGCAGTCGTTATCTCAACTGATTTATCTTGTGATAGTGCAGCTCCAACAGCTGCATTTGCTGTTGCAAGGTTAGCTGTTGGAGTTGGGAAAATTCCAATAGCAGCTAATTGAGCGGAGTCTAGTCCGGCTAGTTGAGCAGTGGACAAACCAGCAATTTGAGCGGGGGTTAGTATAGATAACTGATCAATCGACAAGCTACGCACCTGCTCGGTTGACATATTTTTTATTTGAGTAGGGCTAAGTGCTTTCAAATTATTGGGAGCAATTGCAGCTAATTGTGCTGGCACAAGACTTTGAAGCTGAGCATTACTCAAAGATGCTATGTCGGATGCACTTAATTGTGCAATCTGTACTGGATTGACTGCCACCATTTGCACTGGAGTAAGCATGGACATTTGTGCAAAAGTTAATGGGGCGGAAGTATTACCAGTTAATGTACTTATCTGAGTAATTGATAGTCCATTTATTTGATCTGCAGTCAGAACGCTTAATTGCGTTGGCGTCAAAGCCTTAAGCTGAGCCAAGCTCATTACTGCCAACTGACTCGGAACAAGACCAGATAGTTGCGTTGTACTCAACAAGCCTACTTGTGCAGGTGTAATCCCTTTTAGTTGATCTCCATTTAAACTACTCATCTGCAAAGAACTCAAACCTGAAAGTTGAGATGCGGAAAGCGAAGCCAATTGCTGAGCTGAAAAAACCGACAACTGCGCTGAACTCAAAGTGCCTAATTGCTGGCTAGTCAGTCCTGCTAATTGCCCACCGATTAATGTACTTACATCGTTATTATTTAATGCTGCCACATTTATTGAAGATGTACCTGTAACGTTAACACTTCCACTCGCCCCAGAAAACGTATAGTTACTATTGTTTAAGCTCAATCCACTAAAGTTAGTGATTGAGCGCGTACCAGAGTTTGCAGAAGACAATGTTGCCGTACCCGTCACTACTAAATTATCGCTACCTACTCGATTATTGGCAGAAAGAGAGCTGCTTGTATCGCTAGTATTGATACTCGCTATGCCACTAAAATTCATACTTCCCGTCAATACTACTGGGCGCTGATTAATTAATAGTGAACCATCGGTATAGCTAATATTGTAATTATTACTTGTGTAGCCACTTGGCGTAATGACATAAGTACCTGTATTAATTGCACCCTGACTGCTACCACTTAAACTTAACGCTCCCCCTAATGCGGAGCTACTATCATTATTTGCAAGCCCAGTATAAGTTGCACCATTGCCACCCGAGTACGCTTGCCCATCATACGTTTTGGTTACACTATTTGCTGTAACCATCAAGTTTGCTTTATTGACACTCCAACTACGAGTTACTGGACCTAAGTATGTAAACAAAGAACTATTATTTAATGTAAGACCACTGCCATAACTAACGCTATAAGTACCTACATTATTACTAGTAGTCGAAGAAATTCCTGACCATATGGCCGTACCTGTAGCAGCTACGGTGTTGTTCAAATTCAGTCCTGCTGAATCTGTAAAAAAACCAGCAGTTAAGTTAGGAATAGTGCCGTAGGTATTACTGTAAGTACCGCTAGCATCATATAAACCTATGTAAATACCTGTCACTGTGGGTAGTGTAGTACCGCTCCCCAAGCTTAATGTACCGTTACCAGTTTTAAAATAGGTGGCATTAGTTCCGCCTGTTAAATCTGCAGTAAAAGTTAAATTACCATTTGTATTAAACGATAATCTCTTACCACTAGAAACTGCGCCTACAGTACCCGTGTAATTTAATGATGTTCCCGCATCAATAGTAATGGCAGCATTACCGCTTAGTGTCATTGCACCAGAATAACTATTATTACCAGCTACGTTATGAATAGCTCCGCCATCCGATACAGACAGCGCTTCAGCACCAATCGTTATGTCGCCTGATGATGCACCCAGCTCAAGTGTGGCACCACTAGCGACTGCTACACCACCAGCGACAGTACCTAAGGCTGTATTATTTGCTGCACGCAAAGTCCCAGCATTGATTGAAACTGTACCTGTAAAAGTATTAGCGCCACCTAGTTTCCAAGTACCTGAACCCTCTTTAGTTAGCGTGCCAGCACCAGTTCCAATAATGCTGGAGATAGAACCACCAACTGCTCCGCCAAGAGTTAATCCAAAGCCACCAGTTATGGTACTTGTGTTTGTAAGATTGATTAAACCAGTTCCACCAACAATTGAACTTGCTGAACCTAATGTTACTAATCCAGCGTAAGTTGAGCTACTTGATCCACTGTTTAATAACGCACCACTACCATTAATGCCTGTGCCATTCAAGGTCAAGCCACCAGTACTAGTCATGGTTTGACCATTCAAATCTAAGGCAGCGCCATTAGAGACGCTAATGGAACCTGTACCAAAAGCAGTAGCACTTCCTGCCTTCAAAGTTCCTGCACTTACTGTAGTAGCACCACTATATGTATTTGTATTACTTAACGTTAGCGTTCCACCTCCATTAATAGTCAATGGAAAAGTACCAGTGATTAGGCCACTTTCAGTCACAGCAGCACCCGGGGCAATATTTATAGAAGCTGCGGCTGTTAGAGCGATACCAGCGCTATCAGTTGAAGATGTAAAAAATGTTGTTCCTCCTTTTGTCAGTGACCAAAGTGCACCTGCACTAAAAGATAGATCACTAGTATGACTTGTTAGAATCCCTCCTACATTATTTGCACCGGAAGTTACATTTACACCATTTAATCTGATAACTGTAGGTCCTGCTGTAGCGGTACCTGCCCAAGTGATTGGCTTTACAGTATTGAAAACTGATTGATACCCTGTAGTATCAACATTTAAAGCTGAAAGTTTAGGATTGGCGGGAAGAATAATTGCTGCAACACTTGGTGTTGACAAGCTAGAATTTACTCCAGCAGAAAAAGTAAAAGAGCCACCAGCAGGAAAACTAACAATTGCATTAGATAAATCAAGCACTGATCCGTAACCAATGTTAGATAAGGTCATACCTGATCCCAACGATATTGTATTAGTTAATACAGTATTGTTTGGCACGTTATACACAAGTTTCGTTGTACCACTAAGCGATATATCTCCCGCTGGCAAAGAGGCGCTTCCAGTTCCATCACCTATCTGTGTTATGCCTCCAGCTAATGTCGTCGTGCCAGTGTATGTGTTGTCACGCAAAAATACCCATGTACCGGTAGTAGCTCTATAAAGATTTAAATTCGAACTAATAACGCTGTTGACCACACCGTTACCATAAAACGACAAAGTTGGTGTACCTGATACAGCAGTTATATTCCCTGTATTACTTAGAGTAAGTGATCCCGAATTACTACCGTTAGAACCTATTGAACCTCCTGCACTGTCTACACTCACTAGACCAGCATAGGTAACTGAGTTAGTGCCAGTATTTGTCAAAGCGCCAGAAACCAGACCACCATTGCCTTGAACTACTATCGGAATAGAAGAGCTAACTGAGAACCCATTTAAGTCTAAAGTTCCAGTCGCACTACCGCCAACGGACCCTGTTTTGACAGTAATTCCTGAGGAGTTTCCTAATCCAGTCACTGAGCCTAACTTTAGCGTTCCTGAATTGACCACAATAGGTCCAGAAAAACTATTATCACCACTCAATATAAGTGGATTTTGTGCATTACTCGTAGTGTCCTTTGTGAACCCGCCCGATCCAGAAATATTTCCAGACAAAGTTAAAGTTCCAGTGTTGTTGAAGAAACTATTTGAATTAATTATGATATTTCCCGGCAATAAACTTATGCCAGTACTCCCAATGATTCCACTATTAAGAGTAATATTTTCTGCTAACAAAGTAATCCCACTACCTATATTAAGCCTTGCTCCAGAAGCTATAGTAGTGTCAGAAGTAATTGAACCTAACGCTGCAGAATTATTTGCTGTCAAAATACCCGCATTAACACTAGTTGCTCCGCTATATGTATTAGCGCCATTTAGCGCCCAACTACCTGAACCCTCTTTGGTGAGCGTGCCAGCACCAGTTCCAATAATGCTTGAAATAGTACTATTAGATGCGCCACCAAGAGTCAATCCAAAGCCACCAGTTATGATTCCTGTGTTCGTAAGATTAATTATTGAATTTGATGCAGTCCCACCAACAATTGAACTGGCTGAACCTAATGTTACTAATCCAGCGTAAGTTGAGCTGCCTGATCCACTGTTTAATAACGCACCACCACCATTAATGCCTGTGCCATTCAAGGTCAAGCCACCAGTACTAGTCATGGTTTGAGCATTCAAATCTAAGGCAGCACCATTAGAGACGCTTATAGAACCTGTACCAAATGCGGTAGCACTTCCTGCCTGCAAAGTTCCTGAACTTACTGTAGTACCACCACTATATGTATTTGCTCCTCTGAGAATAAACGTGCCCGATCCTTGCTTAGTAACAGATGCTGTATTAATAACTGCACTAATCGAATTTATTCCAGAATTGTTATTTATTAGGGTTAAGTTATATAACCCTGATACGGGCGTTGAATTGAAAGACGCACCTAAAGTTCCAGCTCCACTAGGTACTACAATTGAGCTATCAGACCCTAACGTTAATACAAAACTGTTAATTAATACATTCGATGCATCTGTGTGCGTCAATGCGCCTGCGGTGCCGCCCACACCATAGCCGTTAAGAACAAAAATTTTAGAATAACCGTTTGTTGCTATATTTCCTGCATTGATTTCTGCTGTCGCCCCGCTACTAACATTGATATGCGCTGTTGTGCTTGCTCCTCCGAATCCTCCAGCGGCACCTCCAGTTGCATTTACTGACCATGTGCCAGCCTGAATATTTAAATCACCAGCATAAGTTGATGAACCGCTTAAAACTAATTTCCCGTTTCCTTGCTTAACGACAGTAGCTGTTGAAATACCACCTATTACACCGCTATAGGTAGAGTTTCCTTCTTGGTTAAATATGAGAGTGCCCGCTCCTGTCATACTAAAGCTACCACCTCCAGAAATTCCTCCTGCGGCACTTAATTTGAGCGTATTAGCTGTACTCCACGTTAAACCTACGGTATTACTTAGCGTTATATTTCCTGTTTGCGTTCCAGCACCAGTGGTAGAAACTTCTACGCTACCTAACGCTAACGCCGCCTGTATATCGGTGCGTTTAATTGTAGAAACATTTGCGTTAGAAGAGTTATCAGACGGTGTGTACACACCACTACTCAACGTATCTGCTACTGTAGTACCCTCATTAATCACTACATCATATGGGTCAAGAAGCCATTTACCAGCATCACCTTTTGAGGCTTTTGTACTAACTTGAATATTGTCTACGTTCAAGTTGTGACCGGAAGTTTCTATTTGTCCACCGTTACCGCTATTTAATCCTGCCTCTGCTTTGATAATGCCATTAGCTTGAGTAGAACTATTTTGATTATGAACATCACTCCACAAAACCACCTTACCACCATCACCTTTGTCAGTAGCACTGGCATCAATGATGGCTCCAGTTTCCATCTTTACTTTTGTGGCTTGCCTTAAGTCTCCACTTCCTTGCCAATCACCGCCTATTAATACTGTCCCACCTCCAGCACTACCTTTTGCTTCTATCTTGCTACCGCTAGGCAGACTAATTTCGTCTGCTTCTAGAAAAACCTTACCACCCTTACTAACCAAACTATTTGCTTCCAAACTCCCGCTGTTTTTAATAACTCCTGCTTGTAGTTTGTTTAATGCTACTGCCGACAAAATTATCAAACCGTCAGGCGCCTGCACTACTTGTTTATTTTCAACTAAAGTTGCTATTGCACTTGGTGTAGTAGCAATACTAGCCAAACTACCCATACCATTAATATGTAATGTAATTATCTCGCCTGCTGCCATGGCAACGGTACCAGTCCGTGCTACAACCACTCCAGCATTCTGCACTTCAGGCGCTAGTAATGCGATATAACCACTTAACGAAGCATTAATACTTCCTTCATTAATTATTTTGCCGGTTGAACCATTACGATTAAACACATAATTACCAGACATGAAATTATCATTAATGATACTGTGTGTAGTAGCTGTTAGAGCACCAACATCTACTGAGGAACCCGGAGCGAAATAAACACCATTTGCATTAGTCAAAAATACCTGACCATTTGCTGTAATTTGTCCATATATTTGACTGATATTATTATCAATAACACGATTAAGTATCACTGACTGCGAATTTGGTTGAACAAAATTTATGCTGGAACTACTTCCTAGATTAAAAGAGTTCCAGTTCACTACAGCACGCTGACTAGCTTGATTGACTGTTATGGATGCTGCTTGAGAATTCACAGTTTGACTAATAGTTGCAGTGCCTCGAACTACTATTCCTCCAGTTGGTAGTTGATTAACTGCAGGCGGGGTTTGAGCATTAGCAAAACCATATAATGCAAAAAAAGATACCTGAAGTAAAACAAAACTCTCTGCGATTAAATTGAATGTATTTTCTCGAACGCTATCAAACATCCCAGCTAAATACTGATATGATTTTTTGGCAGCTAAACAGATCGTTTGATTAATGAAATTCATTTACTATTTCCTTAAAACGAAATGTTTGCACTAACCCACAAGCGCGTAATTATTTTTGTTTTATCACCATCCATCCCAGTGCTACTATCTGCAGCTGGATTAGACGCAATACGCCTTGCTATTGTTCCTTTAAGTTCCGCCCCTTTACCGTTTTGCCAAACTAAAGATGTGCCATACCCTTGTAGTGCGTAGGAATTAATTGTATTAATTGGCGTTCCATCAGATGCATTGACATTATTTTTATTAACAGTGACATGCCCGTAGTCATAAAAGCCCGCTAAAGTAAAAGCTCTATCTAAGCGCCGGCGTAATTCAATGATTATTGTCTGACCAGATGCACCACCTGCTTCGCTTGAAGGAAAGGCTCTAATACCGCTAGCTCCACCAAGATACATTCGCTCAGATGAATCTAGATTTTTATTAGCTGCTTGAAAAGAAAAAGCTGTAAATAAACTCAAATCTGCATTGATAGTTTGCAAACGATTTAAATAGAAATTGAGCTTGCTGTAATTCCCAGCTACACGAGCACCATCTGCATCATTTTGTGCATTAGGTGACTCATCGTTGTTTAATCGTCCAAGAGTAAACATGATTGAAGCATTAGTAGAGCCACCACCACTCCAGTAGTCGATACGATTACCATTCAAACTAAAATTATTAACAGAAATTTTATAATTCGAGCTTAAGGTATCTGCAACATAATTTTCTAGAACCTTGTAGTCGTAACTCCAATTAAAACTTAAGTTATTTAATTGACTTCTTATTAGCGGATAACTTACATCTATACCACTACTATTAGCAGTGCCAAATATACCGACAGCATTCACATCAAAACTCTGGAGCACTTCGTATTTTAGATAGCTTGCATGCACACCAGCTCGCCATCCGTTATTACCAACTGGTAAGGAATATACGCCGCGAGCAAACTCGGCACCCCGCGTTTTCATAAAATTGGTTACAAACAAATCACCAACACCAGATGGGCTATTAACATTGAAATTTGCAGTTAATCGTTCAATCCCTGTTGCCCGAGACCCTTGATTATCGACACCAGCACTTCCAGTAATTAGTGCCTCATCGACAGCTGAAATTAAAAGATTAGTTTCTCTATCTCCTTTACCTTCTACTAAGCTCCCCGCCACACTTACACCGGGTAAGTCATCAAGCAACAGCAAAGCACGATCTATATCATTAGCATGCATTGAATGTCCTTTAGGAAGAATGGCTTCAGCCATCTTTACAAGTCGTGAGGCTTCAATGCGTTTTAGTGAATTACCTTGAAATGAAGCTTCACCAAAAACAGTCTCTACAATTTCAATAGCGACTACGCCATCTATGATTTCTTGTTTTGGAATAAACGCTCGAACAGTCCAACCAGCTTCGCGATAGGTATTGGTAATAACATCTGCAGCAGCTTTGATTTGATTTAAGGTCAAAGTGCGGTTGAGATAACTATTCAATGCAGCTGTAAGTACCTCATTACTGAGCTTTGAATTACCCACAAACTCAAAACGCTTTATTAATACGGCGGCATCAGTCGGCTGAGTTGCAGAATTAGGCGAAGTTTTTTCTTTTTTCTTCGGAGGAGCAAGTTTGGGAGCGTTAAGTTCTTGTTCTTTTTGGCGCAGAATCGATCCCGCATCAACACCCGTACCTGCCGCAAAGGCAGATAAGCTAAGTGAGGCAGCTATTCCCAGCATGAATGCCGAAACAATAGGATTTTGGAAGGGAGATATCATAAAACTGGTCGAATTTTTGGCCAGTCTTATTATTGAAAATCACTCAGTCAATCGGTTACATAAAGTTGCATAGTCGAAAAATATCAGGAGAAAATTGCTTAATTGATATTTTATTTGACTGTTATTACATCTAAAGTTCCTCTATACGACTTCGACAAACGACAGTAATTGATAACCAATATTACGAATTGACTCAATAACAACACCTTCAGCACCAGCATCTTCCAATTTTTTACGCAAGCGCGCCATACGTACCTTAATGGTGCGCTTCAAATCTTCATCTACGTGAATATTGAATATTTCAGCAATCTGCCAATTTTCTAGTTTTCCAGAAGGTGCCCTAGCAAAAGCTGTTACCAGCGTAGCTTCTGAAGGTGAGAGCTTGATACTACCGTCGCTTCCAACAATAACCATCTTGCTTAGTACTAGAGTAAGATTCTTTTGCTTAATATCTTTCTCTTCTGCATGGCGCCTTCTAGCAAAACTTCTGATTGCTGCCGTTAATTCTGGAAGTCCTACAGGCTTAGCCATATAAAGATCTGCACCACTTTCATAGCCAGAAATTTTGTCACGTAAATCCGTTCGCGCAGATAGCATAATAATGCCCACAAGTGGATGTGCTTTGCGTATACGCTTAGACAAACTTATACCATCTTCACCAGGCAAATTTATATCGAGTAAAAATACATCAAATGACTCCCCACCAACCAAATCCTCAAGATCTTCAGCACAAGATAATCCAGTAACACGATGGCCTTCTTGCATCAAAACCTGGCAAGTTAAATCTCTTAAATCATCGTTATCTTCAACGACAACAATATTTAACTTGGCAACCATAAGTGAAAATTTATGCTTTTATGATCGGGTAGGTATGAACAATCACCTCCGACAAATCTCGCTAGTGTCCGAACAAGGTATAAACCTAAGCCTGTACCTGATTTATTTTTTGCTGACTCTCCTCGATAATATTTTGCAAAAACTTTCTGAGGATCGGGCCATGTATTATTAAGGGGCTTATTTGACACTATTATCGATACACCATTGATACCATCTGAATTTAAAGATTCAAAACCAGAAAGTTTTATTGATTCCTTTGTATTACCGTAGCGTTGCGCATTATCCAGCAAATTGTTTAGCATTATTTCGAAAAATTGCCTATCTGATTGAACAAATAAATTTTTATTCAATGAAACTTCAATATTTTGAATATCTTGATCTCTACTTTGTAAAAAATTCACAACACTATCACCAACATTTATTTTTTCTAGCTTAATATCCACACTGCCTTCAGATAATTTATCTGCTTTTATGCAGCGATCAATTATCTCATTCATATTTTTCACAGATTTAGAAATAAATTTAGCAGTAGTTTGCGGATCATTATCCGCCTGATTAGCCATTTCAATAACGGCCAAAGGATTTTTTAATTCATGCATTAACATGTGCATTAAATGCGATTGCTCTTCCCTTCGAATTTTTTCATACTCAGCCTCTTTACGAGAAAGTAAAAATTGATTTTCATAATCTCTTTGCGCTGCTATTCGTTTATTAGCTCTCAATTGCATAAGAGTAATTATTATCACCCCTGAAAATAGTGTGTAATACACTAAACCATTAACAGCATAAGAATTACCCTTCATCAACCCCAAAAGAGGAAGAATGCTAAAAAATAAAATGATAATAGTAAGTGCATAATAACCAACAATTATTTTTTTATCCAATAAAATTAATTTTTTTTCAGGTGAAATTTTATTTTCATCTATACAAAAAAATGCCACAAAAAAGAAAATAATCAACCCAAAACCATTAAGCAACATATTAATTTTGAGCGATTGCTGAACGTCTCCAATTAACATCTCACCCCAAACGATTAATGACCAGAAAATAATCGTGTTTAATAAAAATCTACCAATCAAATTTAAATCATATTCGCGCAAAAATTCCCGCTCAAATATCAAGGCTAGTGAAGTAGCCCCTATGACTAAATAACTATAAAAAATATCTAGTTGATTAGGTGTTAAATAATCTTGTAGGAAATATCGGTGCAAACCAAAAAGAGATAAAGAATATATAAAAAACAAAAATTGACGAAACATGAATAAAGCGTACAGTTTTTCTCTTTGATTGATCCAATTTATTAAAACCATTAAAAAGAACATGCCAAAAATAGCAATTACGGAAAATGCAAAAATTTGAAATTTAAATTCTTGCATCAACATCTCATTTTTTGTATACGATTGAATATCGATAATTGAGGTACTTGTTGTATTCAATTTAAGCCAAATCATCCGATCATACTGACCTACTGGAATAACAAAATTATGATTTAATGATTCGTACTCGCTTTTAGTAAAATCCGATCTATCGCCAACAACTCTATTTGTATTACTTTTATCCAAAGGATCATAGAGAGTAATCTCATCCAAATAAATAGGCTTAATAACAATTACAATTTGATCATCCTTATTAAAATTTTTTGGTATCGCTATCTTTAATTTAATCCATACATTTTTTTTTGTATATCCCCGACTTAGCACCCCAACATAAGGAGTAAAAATTTTTTCCTGAACTTCTTTGAAACTCAATTCTTTGTTAGCATCCTCAAAATAAGAACGCTCAATAATTAAATCTTGAGCGATTGAATTAGCGGATACACATAATAAACAAAGCCATAAAAGTTTATAAAAATAAAATAAGCGCTTTTTAATCATTTGATTTTTTATTTTTAATGTAATGATAAGTAATAGGCTAAAAAAGAAATTTCATTATTAATTATTTGATTCGTTTAAAGCTAATGCCATTGAATAATCAAATATTTTCTTTTGTTATACATGTTGCAAATTACAAATTATTACTTTGAAGTAATTACTTTTTTAAAAATTTAATTACCTTACTATATGTAGATTTTTAATCATAATGTAGGTAATTTCTATACCAAATCTAAATCAAGCCTTACTACTTCAATTATTAATTCTGTTAAATTGATAAAAAATATCTCCTAATTAAAGAATATTACAAGCTCACTCTTAAAAACATTTGGTATTTCAGTTCATAGTAGTATAAATAAATAATATGAGCACTTATTTCACTACATTCTTTCTCCTGCTAAGAAGCAACTTTTATCAATTCAATGATGTTTGATTCTCTTATTTTGTGGTCCTAAACTGACAGCAGGTCAATGGTACGCATTATCGGTGCCATGATTTATGATCTAGTTGTTTCTCGTTTTGTAGTCTTAAATTGATAGGAGATCAGATCTATTTTCATCCTCGATACTGATTGCACTTATGAAGCGATTTTTA
The DNA here is from genome assembly GCA_032358315.1 of Ophiocytium majus. NCBI lineage: Eukaryota > Xanthophyceae > Mischococcales > Ophiocytiaceae > Ophiocytium > Ophiocytium majus. The sequence goes on along the minus strand of JAULBY010038887.1, from coordinate 15,775 downwards.
CCGTCAACAAACCCAAATTTGGGCTCCACCACCGAAAAGTTGCATTATGCAACTTTTATTTCAATTACACAGTTTATTACACAAATTGATATTATTGATATAAATTATTGATATTAAAGAATTTTTAAGGCGCCTGTGTAGCTGTTAATCAGAAGAATTGGTACCAATTAAGCAATAAGATTTTATATTTTGCGAACCACAAATACGCTACTGAATCTATTAGATAGATCTAATATTGCGTCATAATTAACAGAGAAACAAGCCTAATTAAAGCAATGATTTATTAAGTAGTGATCTCTTTTCTTGTAGTCTTCAACTAGTAGCGGGTCACTGTAAGAACTTAACTGAAAATAGCTTGCCATGTGATTGTTCTGACAAACACCAAATGGCTGACACTTAGGCAGCAATCTGCGTCGATGCGCATCCCCATGTACACGCTCACACACCCACAGGTTTGGAGAGTAGCTGAAGTTCGTTTATCTAAAGGCAGTAGTTCGTTTTAAGTAGGTAGCGCTTTAAGTACTTTCGCTTTTATAATAAAGTGATATTTGAATTGGGATCTACATGAAGCCATCCACCGCCCTGCAGACTAAACGTGCCGCCATCAGGTCTGTGGTGGAGCGCCATAACGCATTAAATGCCCGAGTATTTGGCTCAGTGGCACACGGCGATGATCACGAAGGAAGTGATCTCGACTTATTGATTGATCCAACTTCCAAAACATCACTGATGGATGTAGCAAAAATTCAAGTCGAACTCGAAGCTATTCTGGGAGTAAAAGTGGATGTTTTGACCCCTAACGCACTACCTGACAGCTTTAGGGCTATTGTCTTGGCAGAGGCAGTTCCAGTATGAATAAGCTCATGCGCATACCTGACTACTTGGAGCATATACTTTCCGCTATTGAACGTATTGAACGCCATGTGACTGACGTGGATGAATTTGGCTTTTTACAGAGCGAATTATTGCAAGATGCAGTAGTTAGAAACATAGAAGTGATTGGTGAGGCAGCTAATAACATTCAACGAGTAGATCCAAGTTTTGCGACTTCGCATGCAGAAGTCCCTTGGCAAGTCATGTACGCAATGCGAAATCGACTATCTCATGGCTACGACAAGATTGATTTTGAAATGGTTTGGAAAACAGTATGTAATGACTTACCTGCACTTTACCAGTTGGTCAAGGCAGCAAAAAATACATACAAAAATTAATCGGCGCAGACTTTGAGTTGATCTGATCGGGTACTTGTTAATAGCGCAGGTGCAAAAGGCATATCCGCAACCCAAATTTGGACCAAATCACCGAAAAGTTGCATTATGCAACTTTTGATTCAATTACACAGTTTATTACACAAAATCGTTTTTTTACTATAAGTCATTGATTTTAATAGTATTTTAAGGCGCCTGTGTAGCTGTTAATCTGAGATCAGTAATTCCAAAAAATACAATTATCAAATAATGATCATTTAATTGAAACGCACCATTAATAGACAAAATTATTGATAAAACCAATCTACATAATATGAATTGATTCATGAGAAAGAAATGAGAATCCAGTTCTAATTATCTTGTCATGTATTCAAATCGAAGTAATTTCATGATAGGTTTATAAGTGCAACAATGGCATTGTAATTTTTACTTTTCAAGGAGATGATATGAAAAAAATAATTAGTTTGATTATTACCACTTCTGTTCTGATTCTAGGAATTAACTCAGTAAATGCAGAGGATGTAAAAGGTATTGATGTAAAAACTATATTCAACAGTGACAAAGCATCTGGAGTACTAATCGCTGTTCAACCAGGAGCTACTTTTCCAAGCACCGCCAGACCGGTCAGAGCCGTTTACTACATCACAGGTGGTGAAATTGAGAGAATTTACCCAGACGGTAAGATTATTAAAAAACAATTTAAAGCTGGCGACACTGCTTATTTGGATAAGCCAGAAGAAATGGCTGCTCATGCTGTCAAAAATGTAGGGAAAAAAGAATTTAAAGCTTATATAGTAAATATTAAATAAATTATGAATATAAAATGCCAGTGGTGTTTTCGCCACTGGCATTTTATTTTCTGTTTCTTTTAGTTGATCTGAGCGAATTTATAGTGCCAATTTATTTCATGGTTATCTTATTAAACTATCTTTAACAGTGGTCAGTTTTATGAAAAGTTTCAATGCAGCCCATCTATTTATTCAATATCAAGATCAAGCAGTTCAATGATTTATGAATTGAGTACTCTCTCACTTTTTGAAACCTAAACTGACAACAGATCTGTTAAATTTTTTCTAACCTAATTTTTTATCAATTTCCGTATTCCACCAAAAATCCACCAGTGCCACTTGCAAAAACATTTGGATCTAAATCTCCCGTTACCCATGGAAAAAACTGCGGCACGGAGAATGAGTATATGAATAAGTGTCTTGAATTAGCTAAATTGGGATTACCTAACCAAGGTGCTATTAAACCATTTCGAATTGTATTATTTGAATAAAATAATTGTCCTTGGCCACCATCCATTAATCCCTCAGGACCAGTTACCCATCGCCAAGTACCAACTGCGCCCACGGAAGTACCGCCGACAAAAATATTTATAGGCTTAGGTTGTGTTGGATATACTTTTGTATCTATAAAATTAATTTCACTAGTAGTAGTAATAGTTGCCAAATAACCTTGCAAAACTCCACAGAATTTACCCTCAGCTAATACTTTTGCTTGATCCCAAGTAATTGATGAAGCTGCAAATGATTTATAGTAATGATTATTTACTGCATTAAATATAAATCCGTTTGTAGTTTTTGATATTGATAAATTCGCACTAACAGCAGTAACACCACTAGTTGAAGTTGCCCTCACCGTAAAATTAAAAATACTGTTTACTTCAACTTCTTGCACCGTTCCAGTAATTCTTCCATTACTATTTAAAACTAAACCACTTGGCAATGATCCTGAATTTAAAGAAAAAGTAAGACTTTCACTAGTACTACTAGTAGCATTTAATGGAATATCTAAATCCGAAGATTGACAATTTTGTAGTGACGCAAGATTACCTGAGCTGACCCAAGTAACTATAGGTGGTGGCCTTACAGTAATTGATAAACTACTGCTTTGAACTGCCGTTAAATCTGCTGTGTGTGCTCTAACTATAAATGTATATGTAGTTTCTTGAGCTACCTGAGTAGTACTACCTGTTATTAAACCTGAAGAATTAAGTGAAAGTCCAGGCGGCAATGACCCGCTTACTAAATTTGTTTCATAAACTATTGGATTTATACTTGTAGTTCTAGCGTCAAGCTGTATTGATACATTGCTTCTTGATGGCGCTATTGAATCATTAAGAGTAATTAATGTTCCGCTAGATATCCAAGTGATTGAACTTGGGGCTTTAATTATTATTGATAAATTTTGACTAATTTGATCAGAAGCACCTTCAGAAATCGCTTTGACTTGAAATGTATAAGTAGTATCACTTACTACTGGCGCAGCGGTCCCACTTATTAATCCGTCTTCATTTAATGTTAATCCATTAGGAAGTGATCCACTAATTAAAGATGTTTGATATTTAACAATAGCATTAGAAGAATTTATTGCTGAAAGCTGAATAGAAATATTATTTCTATTAGGAGCAATTGAGTCAAAATAAGTTCCGAGTAATCCCACAGAATTCCAAGTGACAATGCCTTTGCTTACTGATTTTATTAATCTAACTGAAGTTGGATCTACCTTTGCTAAAAAACTTGAAGGAAATTCTATGGGTCTACTAGAAACTTCGTTTAGTAAACTTCTATGCTCTAAATAATCTTCCTCATCGTAACGATTGATCGATCGCGATGCAAGATACGGATTTAATGCATCAACAATGGTGTAAGCCAATCCCACAAACCAATTATCACGATGCCCATTAATTCCTTTTGAATTTTCAATAGAAAAGCCAAATCCAGAATTTAAATATTCAATTCTCGTCTTACTTTCAATTGCTCCAGTAGCATAAGCAGCTTCTAAACTACTATTTTCATTAATAAAATATTTAACAGCAGTCTTGTAGTAATTGTTAAAGTTTATATCTTTACTGCCGTTACTAAATGGGTATACAAGTTTTTCTTTACCAGCAGCCTGCTCTATTAGTAACGCGTTATTTATTTTTAACTTAATTGATCCTGAATAACCAGTAACATTCCCAAGAGCTAATGTTTTTGGATCCATGTAAGTGTCAAAAGAATTATCAGTTTCTTTTGTAATATAGACAGGCTCAAAATTTGTTCTTTGTCTAGCTAGTATTTTCCATATATTTAAACCAAATCCTTTAAATGAAGAAAATTTATTTGGATTTCTATAGTTTAAAGAGGCAAGAGAATTATACTGTCGAAGATGAACTTCAGATAATCCAGAATAAAATTTATAATCATCCTTGCCGTCCATAATACCTGCTGAAATTTTTGTATAGAAATTAGTCTCAGGAATATTATTTATTGCATTTAATGTTATGTCATTTCTCTTTTTTGATCCCCTATAATAAAATCCAATTGCTAAATTTTTAGTTATTTGAACTCCACCATTAGATGTGAATGATGGCAGTTTATTCGAATCTGATTTTGATTCAAAATTGTTTTGAATACCAATTCCTAATACTGCATTGGAAGTGTAATCACCGTATGTATATGTTGTGTTATTGGGGTTTATGTTTATTTTTGATTTTTCATTTATCTTGATAGTTTTTTGTTTTTCAATAATATTATTTTTTATTTCTTCAATACTGGCTTCTTGACTGTCTTGTTTTTTAGTATCACCAAGACTTGGTAAATTATATTTTTTTTCAACATTTATTTTTTCTTTATCTTTATTAATATTTTTATTTGTTTCTATCTCAATTAAATTAGACTGTTTATTTTCAATATTTTTCTTTTTATTATCTTCATCTTTTTTATTAAAAATAATTTCGCTAGAGGTTTCTTTGATCTCTTTTTTTAATTGTGATTGCTCTATTTTGTTTGTTTCAGGCAGATTCTTTTTGACACTTGGCTTATTAATATCTCTTGGTGGAAAAAATATGAATCCCTTTTCAATTAGCTCTAATTCATAATCATCTAAAGATCTTTCTACATTTTTTACTTGGGATGAAAATTTTTCCTCTACTTCAGCTTGTACTAATACATTTAAGTTCGCCCATGCAAACGCCATCCATGTAAAAACCATGAATATTTGAAATACTGAATTTGTGACTGAAGTTAACAAAATTATAATTATTGCGCATAATCCGACCTTTTTTAATCGTCAGCATTGGATAGTTTCTTTAACTATGAATTTCATTTTTATAACTAAAAGTTTTTAAATTATTTTGGATTATTGAGTTGATTGGAATGTCTTGCAATATACTTAACAATAAATGTTGATGCTTTTTTAAGTAATTGATACCAACAACTATTCCTCATTGTCTGTTATGTCTGACATAAAGTTTCTTACCTCTGATGATCTTCGCACTCTCACCCAGAGAGCGACAAGCTTTTTGCAGGTTGAGTATTTAGACGAGAAGAAAATACCGTATACATTGGATGAATACGGCACTCCATGTGTTCGATATGACGATGTCAAATACTTGTTAAGTATTTCTATGACTTGCGACTTACTTGATGGACTTAGATTGAAATTAGATTCTTAATTTATTAAATTTTTTTCGTTTATTTTTTTAAGTTCTTTTGATTGATTTTTGCGTTATGCCTGATCTGACTTGATTTACCACTTTATAAGAAAGGAATTTTGATAATCCCTCTTAGAAAGCAGTGCTTGATATGATCAGAGGTCAATGTTTTAAAAAAGTGAAAAAATATTTTCTCTTAATCGTCAAATCAGATCACTAGTGGGCTACGTCTAGGGATTCATGCAGCAGCAAGCATTATCAGTGCCTTGATTTATGATTTTGTAGTCACTCGTCTTGTGGTCTTAAATTGATAGGGGATCATACCTATTTTCATCCTCGGTGATGCTTGCGCGAATGAATCGATTTTTACTCTTAACCAACCCAAATTTGTACCAAACCACCGAAAAGTTGCATTATGCAACTTTTGATTCAATTACACAGTTTATTACACAAATTCGTTTTTTTACTATAAGTCATTGATTTTAATAATATTTTAAGGCGCCTGTGTAGCTGTTAATCCGCAGGTCCCTGGTTCGAGTCCAGGTCGGGGAGCCAAAAAGTTATATAAATCAAGTGCTTATGCAGTTGGTTCAAAAAAAGAGTATCTAAGTCGTAAGTTAGATACTTTTTCAAGCAAAATCGACAAAGCCCGCAGACTAAACGCTGTGGGCTTTTTCTTTGGCTATCCTGGGAATTCCTCACCATTTTCTATGTTCCTGTCACCATCAAATGTATCTAGCTTTTGACGGAATTCGACATCAGAAAAATAGCTATCTAATCACGTGTCTCAACAGATAGACAATCAACAGACAATCAACTGATTGAACTTCGTGATCTCTGTAATAAGCTCGGTTACACAATCGTTCAGGAATACACAGATAACGGTATCTCAGGCGCTAAGAGTCGTGATTCTCGTCCTGCACTTGATCTGCTATTAAAAGACGCTACACGTCGTAAATTCGATATGGTGATGTGCTGGTCTATTGATCGACTAGGAAGATCACTGCAAAATCTTGTCGAGATTCTAAATGAGCTTCAAGCACTCAAAATCGATCTGTATTTTCAGCAGCAAGGAATGGATACATCAACGCCAAGTGGAAGAATGATCTTCTCAGTATTTGGTGCTATTGGTGAATTCGAAAGAAATTTAATACGTGAACGAGTAATTGCAGGACAGCAAAGAGCAAAAGCAAATGGTGTGAAACTTGGAAGACCTACAAAGATGAATGACGGTACGCGTTCAGCAGTAAAAATTCTTCGTGAAAAAAGTATGGGGATCAAGCAAAAATCACGAGAATTACAAATTGGTGTTGGAACGGTATATTCAGTTATGCAAGTAGCATAAGATATTTATACTTCAATAATCATGTTCGAAAGTTCGACATAACTTACCACTATTAGTCACGATGAAATCAGCGAACATATCTCCATCGCTCGTGCTACAGACATATGTATGAACCATTGCGCCATTTGGTCTGATTTTTTCACTAAATGAAACCCCCAAATCTTGGCATCTCTCATATTTTGCAGCAAGCTGAAGAGAACTTGTGTAACACTCACTACAGCCTGAACTTAAAAAAAGAAAGGAAACTAAAGTAGCAAAATTGAGGCAATGTTTTAGATAAGTATTTTTTTTCATTTTTTATCCTCGTAATATCCTTTTCCTGCAATGATGTGTCTAACTCCACCTCGAGGATTCTCAACGTCACCTTTCCGTCTTGGTATCAAATGTACGTGACAGTGAAAGATAGTTTGACCTGCAGATTCACCACAGTTCATTCCAATATTAAAACCATCGATAGTAGAGTCTTTTTCTTGAAGCAATTGCTTTTGCTCTTCCATTAGTCTATTAATAGCATTCACTTCAGCTGGCACCAATTGAAAATAGTCTAAAATATGACGCTTAGGAATGAATAACGTATGTCCTTCAGTTACAGGAAAGCCATCTCGAATACCGTATGACAAGCTATTTTCTGAAATAATTCTTTGATTATCATTTTTCTGAATATCGCAAAATAAGCAGTTAGTTTCACGGCTCTCATATAGAGTCTTGAATTCTCTAAAATCTGTATCGTCAGTGTTTCGTTTTGCAGCATTGCATGAATAGCAAAGTGCTTGATAGTTAGCTAAATCATCTTTTCCACCAAGTGATTTAGGAAAGATGTGATCTACTTCAATATTCTTTTCGTCTGCAGATATTCCACAAAGTTCGCATTTGAATTTTGCACGACTTAATACTTCATATCGAACAGATCCAGAAATCGGTCTATGTCCACGTTTTCTATGCTGCCAAATAGAATCACCACGTTGATTTTCAAAGTCTTGTATTTTTTTCTCACAAAGAGATATTAATTCTAGTCGTTCATCAGCAGTTAATTCTTGAGATCCAATTAGTTTATAAGTATTTCCGTCTTTTTCTGTAATGCCTCTATTCTTTGTAAGAACTCGCCCAACCATATTCTTAACAATTTCAGAAAAATATTCTATTTGTGTAGGATCTTTATCCAGTATTGCTTGAGCTATTTGATTTACTGATGCTTCACCATTACTTTTCAAAAGTTCTATTAACATAACAGGTTGATATACCTGCGCCATGCGCATTTCCACTTCGATAAACTTTTTTAATCTGACAAAATTCATTGTTTACACATAACCTTCAAAGCCATACATATTTTTTGATTACCGGAAATACTGCATATACTTCCTTGAGCAAATTCATTTATTGTTAGCCTTCCGTAAAAATTTCCCTGCCTATCTACAAGCACAGGTCCAGTAGAAGTAAATTCATTACATGCCGAATATGAAGAAAATGAATTTTTATATTCACCAAATGAATTCCATTTACCAAAATTATTATTCCATCCAAATTGAGACATATCATTCCAAACTGAATCGCCAGACATTTCATTGCAATTTAGGCAGCCAAGAAATTCTTTATTATTTCTTCCGCCAAATATCAATATTTCTTGAGCATTAACAATTTCAAGATTTATTAATAACAAAATAAAAATAACTATTTTCTGTTGAAATTTCATAATTTATCAAGAATCGAATTTTTGCTTCATCATCAAGAGTATGTAATCTATATCTTTAGTATCCTTGATGCTTAATGTATAAACTTCCTTGTATTGATTTTTAAAAAGTTGAAATAATTTTTTTGGATCATCGAGTATAAAACTTGATTGGATAGATTTTACATTTCCCGTAAAATCAACTTTGCTAATCATGTCAATTTTTATCTGATTTTTTTGAGGATTTATATATATTTTTCTTTTACTTCCTCTTAAAACGGAGATATAGTTTTGTTTAGATTTAAATGAAATATCACTCCAATTCAACATACCTTCTTTTAACTCTTCATATATTTTTTTAATATTTTCAGGAGTTTTTTCTAATACAGATTCTTCATCAGAAACTTGAACTTCACTAAGTATTGCATCTTTAGATTTTTCTATTCCTTTAATGCTTTGCTTGGATGAATTAACTAACTGATTCAATCCAATCATCTCATTACTGTATTTTTTTACCTCCCATAATTCAAATGGAATGTCTTTGAAGTTAACGCTATCTCTCTGATATTGACTAAAAGACGGTGATATGAAAATAACTCTTGATTGAGTCCAATCGATTTCATCTCTTTTTAAACTTGAATTCGTCGTTTCATTGTATTCCAATACAAAATCAGACTTATTGTTCAACATAGTAGAAAGATAAGTAAATCCTTGATCTATTACTGAATATGATTGATTTTTTTTGTATTCAATAATTACAAAAGATTTCTGCTCTTGGTCAAAGCATAGACTATCTATCCTGTAGCCATTTACAGAAAATTCACTTTTCACCAATTGAAGATTGAATAATTCTTGAGTGTTTTTTTCAATGACAGACTGAATATCTTTCTCCAAGTCAAACTTATCTGCCTCAAGTATTTTTAATTTTTCATTTTTATCGAGTTTATATAAATCCAATTTATTCTCTCAATACTAAAATTTATTGGTTTTGCAAAATATTTTAATCAACTTTACTGCAAGAGCCCACAGTAAGAGCTAGGGAATCTTTATTTTCTGCAGTTCGTTGTATATCCGAATGCCAAGGGAATCTTATGAATTGTCCGTCAGGATGAAAGAAAAATGGTGGACTAGCTTTATCACAGGATATTTTTTCAAGCTTTCCTTTGCTCCAATATTCACTACACATACTCATATTCAAGATACTGGACTCTTCCCCAACGATTTTATTTTCATAGCAAACTTCGACGAAACCAGTAAAAGAGTTTCCTTCGTTAGAAATTTTTGTTTCTTTTGGCTCATTGCAGAAAATTAATTTATTTTTTGTCTTGGCTTGAAAGTCTTTATAGCTTTCGAATGGAAGTTTTTTAACAAGATATTTTCTCGTTACTTTAAATTGAGTTGGAACCCACTGGTTATTCGCCCAATTGAAGCCAGTTGATTTTTCTTCTATACATAAAGTCGCACTTACAGGATATTTGAGAAGATTAGATTCCTCTGCTTGGACAAAGCAAGGTATGCAAATTAAACTTACCAAATAGATTGCGAAAGTTTGCCTTGCGCTTAGTTTTAGTAGGTGAATATTCATGGCGGATATGCTCCAAATATTAATTCATTTTTGAACTTTTAGAACCTAGACTTTCTTAACACTGAAATTCTGCATATTCACTAGTGCATCTTCAACTGTTATTTCTTCTATTTTCTGAAACGTCACGAATTGCATTCAAATAAGTGATTGTGTTGCTGCCACATGCAGACTCGTCAATGACACGCTGCGTCCACATCTCTTCGTTCTCAAGCAATTCAATAGATTTGAGTTACTCAAGTTCGAATTCAAATAGTTGTTTGTGAGTTAGTGTTTTGATATTCATTCGGTTTCACACGTAAAACCAATCAGCACTCAGTTTGCAGCTACGATTACTGCTTACAGATAATGTATGTCACTACGCTATATAAGTGAAGTTTAGTTACATTATCTATCTCATCTGTTACTTTTGAGTGTGTATAGATTAAATGATCTTTGTATCGTGAAATAAGCAGTTCTTCATTTGCTAAAACGATAACTAGCTGATCTGCATTCGTTACTGCTTCACGATCGACAATGAGCAAATCGCCTAGCTTTAGACCGTATTGCACAGCAGAGAGACTGCGCACGGGATAGATGATGGTACTTGCTGGCTTTGAGATTAATAGATCATCTAGAGTCACTCTAGACGGTTCTGGGATAGCTGATTTAGAGCCTGAGTTGAGTCCCAGAGCAACAGAAGATGTGCTCTGAGCAGACAAAGATTGGCTGAGGGATAAATCAGACATGCACTTAGAATACTGGATATTTGCACAGTAATTAAGAGATGAAGAAATTGCCTATTAAGCAATTTAGGATAATATCTCGCCTCTTAAAGTCTTAAGTAAATAACAGCTAGTGAAAAATTTGAACGAACAGTAATCAAATTTAATCGATATTTAAAATCATCTCTAAGAGTTAAGTACATCAAATGCCAAGACCTACTCTTTATCTTACGATTCTCATTTGCATCGAAGTCAAGTACTACGCCTGGGCGTACCTAATCACTTTCAGCAACACTACCTGCACGTAGACGGATATATATTGCATCTGCTTGCTGATCGTATTCAATTTTCATGGCATAACTCCATACTTAGCGTCAAATTCTGACGACCAATATACTAATTATCTGGAGGTCTGAATGACCATCTCAACCAACTTTAAAAACAATGACAAACAAGCTTTAGGACTGCCTGTCGAACTGAGCCTATCCGATAGTATCAAGCGGGTGCAGGTACGTGTTGTCGGTAACGAACGCATCATCTCGCCAGTTGATTTCAGTTGGGATAGCTTCTTTCTCAGCGCCCCACTAATCAGCGAAGATTTCATGCCGAAGCGCGCCAACCAGGAGCAACCCGAACGGGAATCCTCAGAATGATTCGCTATCTACTTGATACGAACATCGTCATCTACGTTATCAAACGCCGCCCACCAAAAGTGCTGCATATCTTCAATCAGCACACCGGTAGGATTGCCATTTCCAACATCACACTCGCTGAACTCTGACACGGCGCGGAGAAAAGTTCACGAATGGCAGACAACCTTAGCGTCATTGACGACTTCACCAGCCCTCTTGAAGTACTGCTCTATTCCTCTAAGGTCGCACTGCACTATGGATCCATTTGTGCAGCGCTTGAGATACAAGGGCAGACTATCGGACTCAATGATCTGCAGATTTTGCTATAGATCTTAATTGTGTAGTCTGATTTTTAAGGGAGCACAAACACTAAACACTTCTTAATCGCTCGTAACGAGCTACTGCGGGGCTTATTTTCTAAAGAAAACGTTCATATAACAGTTCAACGGAGATGTTCAAATTATTATTCTAATGAAGAGAATTAGACAGTGTCTAAATAATAGGTTTAAATTGCTGATTAGTTAACTTAAACTTATTAAAAAATGGGAGGCGCTATGTGGATTGAATTAGGACTATTTTTTCTGGTGCTGATATTTGCTATCCACCAAATCAGGGACGTTCGCAAGGAACAGCGCAAGCGAGCTGAAAAAGAGCACGCTGATAATGACGAATTAAAATGAGACTTGCGATTTCTACGACATAAATGATTGATCTGACTTGATGATGCGTATCTCTCTTTAAAATGGAAATTTCATTCATTAATATTAGAAAGAAATACGCTCTGTACCCTGATGGCACCGTCTTATAACTGTGTATTTCAACATCTAACAACTCTACAATTAATCACCTACATACAATCGATTAGCTAGCCCTATACTTAGAGCCGATCACACAGTTAATAATCAAAAAAGTCCTCGATTTGGTAATCAAGGACTTTCAACAATCAAATTTATTTGATATTCACAATGTATGCTTTGAAAACACTTTTACCTACATTTTTGATTGCATAAGCTTCTTGATCTTCAGGTTGATCGAGATATGCGGTAGCTCCATCCTTGTATTCTTTTTTTACAATTTTACCGTCGGGGTAAATTCTTTCTAATTTACCACCCTTGATGAAATAGACTGCTCTAGCACCAGGTCTTGCAACACTTGGAAGCGTCGCACCTGGCTGCATAGTAAATATCACTCCAGATGCTTTGTCATTGCTGAAAATTTGTTTGCTATCAACACCTTTATCATCAGCCAATACTGCTGAAGAAGCTAAAGCGAAGAATAAAGTGGTAATCAACAATTGAAGAGTTTTTTTCATCGCAAACCTTTCTTGAAATTTTTTGAGCACCATGCCCAATAATAATTCTATAGATTTCTCTGATTTTTTGGTTACAATTTCGTTATAGATTTAAGACGTAGAATGACAATTAATCTTTCTATTTTTTTAATTCAAGCGACAGTAAAAGTCATTTATAAACACTTGATATTAACTATTAAGCAAGATCATTAATTGATTTTTGTTTACAGAACTACAAACCACTATAAATCTTATTATTTCGCTGAAATGCGATCGATCAAAATTAGGTTGTTTGCTTTCACAATCAGCTGACTTACTGAGCTATCATTTCAAGCAGAATAAATATCGTTCACTGGTTGTTGTCTATACAAGCTTATTACACATTTAGCGCTCCATAACTACTTTACGAGCAGATGTCTTGCTCGCAATTCGCTTCGTTGATTTGATCGTTTTTTGTTTACTAGCGTTTGAAAATTTTGTACTCTTAATCAACTTCGACTTAACTGCAGTAACACTTTTCTTAGTGCGATCACGACAAAGCTTGGACTCGCCAATTAATGCATCAGCAGGGATTCCTAGTGAAGCATTCAGACGACGGATCATAGGTAACGTCAAGGGACGAGTGTAATTTAGAATTTCATACACTCTATTGGTCTCGCCTATCATTGGCCGCAAATCTTTGGGAGTTAGCCCAGCTTGCTCCATACGAAATTTGATCGCCTCAACTGGATCGGGTGCTTCTATAGCATATATCTTTGTTTCATAGGCTTCGATGACCATCAGTAGCATCTCGAAGTTGTCGGCTTCGATTGAGTTAGGTATAGGCTCTTGATCAAAGTAAGGTGCAATAGCTTTGAGGGCCATCTGATAATCAACCTCGGTACGAATTGGCTTGATCTTCATTTTTACTTTCCTTTTATCGATCGACTGTCTCAGCTTCGATTGCATCGTACTCTGCATGCGTACCCACAAACTTAATATAGACTGCTCCATATCGATAAGCGACCGCCACGATAAGTCGATATTTATTACCTAGAATATTGAACACAACACGGTTGTTACCAACAAAACTCGCGCTTCTGAATTGATCTTTAATTTGTTGCGGCGTTTCCCAAGAAGCCTTCTTAGCCTCGTCATACCAAGCTTTCAACGCTTGCTCTGCATTGGCGTGCTTGCTGTAAAAGGTTTTTAGCTTAGATTGGGATATTACACGCATCGATAAATCATAGTCCCAATTTGGGACTAATGCAAGCAAAGGGGCAAAAAATTTTATTTCAATTTAGAAAACTACTACAAAGATTGAATAACATTAGAATGGAAATAATTACTACTAGAAAACACACTTACCTTACCACTCCAACTTTAGAGATTTTATATATTTTCTAGTGCTCATAACAACGGAGTTATTTATGAAATCCTCTATCCAACAGAGTGCTGAACTTTTATTTCAAGCTCAACAAACTGGAAAAACTATCAATTTAATTTCTGAGCAATTTACTGATCTGACAACTCAAGATGCCTATCAGATTCAAGAGATAAATATTCAGCGTTCGGGACAGACTATCATTGGCTATAAGTTGGGCTACACCAGTGCAGCAATGCGCGAGCAAATGAAAATTTCAGAACCAAATTATGGCACTCTACTTCGCAACCAATGGATAGATGCAGCAACAGAACCCGCTCAGTTGAGCATAGAAGAACTCATTCATCCTCTGATTGAACCAGAGATAGCTTTTTTGATAGGCAAAGATATTCGATCGCATATAAGTGAGATCAATGAGATTCAAAGCTATGTGAGCGCAGTCATGCCGGCATTAGAGGTGGTAGATACGCGATATCACAACTATCAATTTACTTTGATTGATAACATAGCTGACAGTAGCTCCAGTGCTAGATTTATCACTGGTCAGCCTATGCATTTATCTAAACTCATTTCTTTAGTTGAGGTCAGCGTTGATTTGAGTTGTTCTGATCAACATCTTTCTAGTGGGTTAGCTGCTGATTGTATGGGCAATCCATTACATGCCTTAATTTGGCTTTCTAATCGCCTGATTGCTCAAGGTGGTTATCTGAAAGCCGATCAAATTATCATGACTGGTGGTTTGACTAAAGCTCAAGCCACGCACAAAGGTGATTTATTTAAAGCTGAATTTAAACATTTAGGCGATGTTAAATTAAAGTTTGTATAAAAATTTATAGGATTATTATTCTTTATGATTTTTTATTGAGCATTTTGTGCTATGCATTTCTTTCTTGCGCATAGGCATACTGTCTACGACGGAAAATATAGCCTTCAAATCTCCACTATTTGTGCTTAACTTTTCTTTGCCATCTTTGCCTATTAACAGTAACTTAAATTCAGGATGATCTGTGATTGAAAATTTATGCCTTAAGCGCTCGTAATCACCTGAGCCTTTAATCAAATCAATGTGCACCAAATCTCTCAATCTATATTCACATTTTTCCGCTTCAATTTGTTGAATCAGTAAATGACGTTCTGTATTCGATGCAGTATTTGAAAACGAAATAATGATGCGATTAGTCCAAAGATACTCTTTAAGAGGATCTGCATGAATAGAGCCATTCATAAAAACTAAAACTACTAAAAATAATTTTAGTTTAATCAAATTAGTTAAAGAATTCATTTTAGATTGAGAATTTTTTCTATTTTTCATGAGTCGAAAAACTAATTTCTACCAACAACCAATTTTTTATTCTCATTTTTTCTAACGATGGCTTTTACCAACTTAAGTAAATAGAAAATGTAAGATGCTCCAAATAACAAAAAACCAAACAACTTTTGTCAGAATAGAAACCAGCTTATTGGGCGGATCAATGTCTTCTTCAACGTGAACTTGACGAGTACTCGTTTTAATTTTTTCTAAATTCTCACGAATCAAACGATCCAGCTTTACTTTTTCTTCTTC
>JAULBY010038876.1:0-13889 GCA_032358315.1 Ophiocytium majus | reverse complement strand
GGGGGGGGGGGGGGGGGGGGGGGGGGGGGGGGGGGGGGGGGGGGGGGGGGGGGGGGCACGCCGGTGGCGATGCGGCAATGGCGGCGGCGGGGCAGCAATGGCGGCGGCGGCAGTGGTGTCAGTATGTGGTGGTCCAAGCTGGCTGCGCAGCAGGCGTGGGTGCGCACAGGCTGACGATGCTGGAAAACTGCGCCAACTAGTGCAGGCAGCCGCGTTCCAGAATCCACAAGGCACTGTGACAGGTTGCTCTAGCAAGGCACTCCACAGCACGCGCAAGGGCGAGGTTGCCACCACACCAGCAAGGCACCACCACCACCACCGGGCCGGCCCTGCAAAAAAAAAAAAACACTCACCCTGCTGTGAGTGCGTCTCGGGGGCATCAGCACCATCGCCACGAGGGGACGCTGGGCCTGCGGCTGGCACCTCCCCCCGCACTGTCACACGCACCGCAGGGTCAATGGTGGACTGTGCCAGGTCCCACAGCTCCAGGCGCCCGTTGTCTGCGCGTGTACAGGGTGTTCAAGTTGGAGTTGGAGTTGAGGACGGGTTGAAGATTTAGTTGAAGTTGATGAGAAGTTTTTGTTGAAGGTGTGCAGGGTGTTGAAGTTGAAGTTTAGGAGGGTTTGAAGTCATGGGAGAGGGGGAGTGTAGTGTGTCTCGGCAGGCGGTTTGCGTGTGTGGACGGCAGCGCGAGGGTGAGAGTTGAAGTTGTGGTGGGCATGGAGTTGAAGCTCATGAGACGCAGTAGGCAGTGTGTGCTGGTGGCTGCAAGCCGTGCACTGTAACTGCTACCGCAGGTGTGTGAGAGACTATCCTGGAACGGCTGCTACTGGTGTGCAAGTGACCACCGGTGTGGCATGAACAGAGTTGCAGAACTCCGTATTTGTCACAGCAACTCACAAGAAGTGTCAAAACTCACTCCAACATTGTGCACCGCATGGAAGAGCACCAAATACTTCGAAAAAGTACAGCCCATATACACCGCATGCGCACACAACAGTAGCATCAATTTGTGTGTACGGGAATGCACGGCGTATACACAGCGTATGACACCTTCAAATGTACTCCGAAGTACGTTCTTTTGCAGGCCTAGGCATGAAAAGCCCCTGCGCAGCCGTGCGCCGCAGTACTATTGGACCTGCACGTACTTGAGTTGAGGGATGTGGGTCTGCCTTTGCGTGGCGTTTTGCCCCAGCCACGGCACCATATTCGCAACCGTCTACAGAGGAGTACACTAAATTATGTACATTGGCACATGCCCTGTCCATCTAAGCAGCCCGCACTTCCTAAAACATCCGTGGGCACAAGCTAAAAGGCTCTCAGACATGGAAGGTCAAGTGTTTTTGTCCCGAAACTGGTACCCTCACTGTACTTCAAAGGTATGATTATTTCACAAGTGGCAGCCGTGCTCACCTGACACAGAGGCCAGCAGTGTGCTGGTGGATGGGGACCAGCACACATTGTTCACGGCCGTGAACAGGTCAACACTCCTTAGGGTCTGCAGGCAGGTGGGCGACCTCTGGTCCCACAGCTTCATCTGCGCGGCAAGGGAAATGTGTTGATGTAGTGGTAGTAGAGACAGGTGAGCGCATATAACGTGTACTGACAGTTTCTCATATTTGTGCGCCCAATTATTTGGCGAAGTACTTGGAAGTACTACAGGAGTACTTGAAGCATATGGTGAGGGTCTGCATGCAGGTAGGCGACCTCTGATCCCACAGCTTCATCTGCGTCTCAAGGGGAATTGGTGCATGTGGCGGTAGTAGAGATGCGTCAGGGCGTGGGGCATGCCGGCAGTTGTATATGCACCCTACATCTTAGTTGTGCGTTCAAAAACGTGACACAAGGCGTATACTAGAAGTAAACTGTATGGTATAACTACATGGTATCATAACACTAGTGCGGGTGGGCGTGGGAAGGGGGGTTTCTGCAGAGCATGCCGGCAGCTGTTCAACATGTGTGGAGCAGGCAGCATATTTATGCGCTCACGAACGTGACGTAAGCTGCACTTCTGAGGTACTCCGTATGTGGTGTGGAATACATTCCAGAAGAGCACTACCGGTGCTAGCAGTAATTTACACGCTTTGTATGAGCCATATCAGTTTCAGCGCACAGATATGGTTCTGACCAAGTGGATAGATCACCACACAGGCTTCGGCCTGGCATTTTGCCCCAGCCACGGGAGTACCTGGGCTCAGTCACCTTTTTGGTTTCTTTCACAGATACATTACTGTAGTACCATCATGTCTGCGTGATGGGGAGGTATTCGTTTTGTGCAGCACCAGCAAATGCCCAGCCCCGCAGCAGCATACCAATGTTCATACCGGCAACAATACCATACTTGCGAAAGCACGTCGAAGAACTATGATGCACCGTGCTGAGTGCTGTCATCTTGTTAGCTAGCAACAGGGAACAGCATGCTTTTTTATTTATCAATGCTTACTCCAGTCGCGCGCATGCCATGTGCACAGGGCTTTCCGCATCCTAAATGGAGTTTAATGATGGTAAAGTACTACACATCAGGCACAATGAGCCCAAGTGAATGAGTTAACTTAAACGTACCGGTGCAGATTGTGATCAAATTACATAATTATTACGCGCTCTTTGCTTTTTTGCCGCTTCTGTCCAACGTTGTAATGCTTGAGCATCCTCGGACAGGGAGTCAATAAAGTACACTTGTCTGTGCAGATGCGGACTGCCTACATCTGTTTCTTTTACTAGAAGAAATAAACCTGCTCATTAAGCCTTTAGAATGTTTATCCTTAGATAGGTCATGCTATTACAGGAACATCATTTAAATACCATCAAGTTTTTGGACATCTGGAAGAAAAGTGCTTCCCCTCGTCACAACATTAACTCGTTCAAATTTTAAATTCCTTGAATTTGTTTATTGTTTACATTATGGAGTCGACTTTTTAAATAGGTATTCTAATCAGGATTTCAAGTTCTGTACGTTTCCTTAATGCAGCATTACCAGATATATGGTCCAAGTTTTTCTAAAGCTTAGGATCCTTATCCTTAGGGTTAATGCTAGGGGGAAAATAGCACATGACAGCCACGGGAGTACCTGGGCTCAGTCACCTTTTTGGTTTCTTTCACATGATGTTTGTGTATTTCACAATCAAACAAAAAACACATTGTTCTATTTTATTCTCGCAAATACAAGTGTAATCAGATAAAAATCTGTTGGTTGTATTTGAAGCATTTGGGATGGGAATAAGCATTGGAAACAACAGCGAATTCATGAAGCAACACTGAACAAAAGGTGCCGATTTATATTTGTTGAAACATGAATTAAACACATTAATTTTCTTTTTCCAGGAAAACCATTTCGAGCGGTTCGAATTTATTGATGTGTACATGTACTGCACTAAATGCATTGTAATCACCCCCGATGGTTTTTCTGTAATACTATAGTTTTATTTTCTTATGATATTTAAGTGTGTTTAGGCTGTAATCCCCTTGAAACTTATTGAACTTCCAGATAGGAACATTTATGTATGTGAAAGAAACCAGAAAGGTGACTGAGCCCAGGTACTCCCGTGGCTGGGGCAGAAAGTGCGGTAGGGAAACAAAAAAGAAAAATGGTTAAGGGAAGCAAATGGAGAAATATACCCCATATTCCTAGCTTTTAAACAATCGATGGGTACTGCGGATTTACTCACAATATTACTTACCATGATCTAGAAACAAGGGATGCGGTAGCTTTTAATGGGACACCTCTTTCCGCATGCATTCCATTACTGCGACGCATCTGAGGAAGGGTTGGGACTCAGCGCCCAGTCAGCGCTGCGGGACATGGCGGCAACAGTCTGGCGCTGGAATAGTTGCAGCCATGTCTGGTACCAACCAGCACTGCATTTGGCGCAGCTAGCACTACCTGATCTCCTATGCAGTGTACACATGTACACATACTTCAAGTAGTACACTCATACATACTTTAAGGTACCGGCATCAATTGCTGCGGACCCTGTGAGCAACAGTTGGGACTCCCCGTCCAGTCGGCGCTGCAGGACAGACATTCAGTAAAAAAGAAGTAGTAGTGTACCTGATTTACTTCGCAGCACACACAAGTACACCTACGCTCATACTTGAAGTACATACTTCAAGGTACCGGTATCAGTTACCGAGATCTATGTAAGAAACAGTTGGCACTCACCGTCCAGTCGGCGCTGCAGGACAGGAACAGCTTGTCGCAGAAGGGCGAGCAGCTGATGCGGTACACCGGCCCTGCGTGCCCACTGGCAGTGCAGCAAACATGCCACCAGAAACACAAAAGCAGCAGGGGCACAGCAGGTGCAGCGAGGGGGTAAGCACGGTGGGCCTGTGGGGTGACAAGTGTGTGTGGCAGTGTGGTGGGTGGTGAGGTGTGAAGAGCAGGTGCTGAGCCTGCTGCCAGCCTGTGCAGCTGCGCACAGCATGCTTGCAAGTGGCACTGAGGGCACTTCAACTGTTGATGTGACGGACACTATGGGGTGCAAAGGCCAGACATGGAACTGTTGGTTTGTGCCAGCCTTTGTGACTGTTGAGACCCTACCAGTTCGCATGCTACAACAACCCACCTGTGTGTCTCGAGGTACTGCTTGTTGTAGCTGCTGCTGAACTGTGTTGCCCTATGAATTTTTGATGTTGCAGTGCGATGCCCACAAACTGGCGCACATAACAATGGCATGGCATGTATTTCTCTGCAATTTTCGTCTGTGATGTTCCCGCACGCCTACCTGTAAGTCTCCAGGTACTGCTCGCTGTAGCTGACGCTGCACTTGTGGATGAGCCCGTCCTCTGTTCCCACCAGGTAGTGTGTGCTGTCGTTGGGAGGGAAGTCAAGGGCGAGACCGCTCGCCTGCCGCGATATCACGCCTTCCGTGGTGCCCACACGGCGCAGAACCATTAGCGGCGCGTGCACGCAGCCCTGCATCACAGCCACACCGCGCACATGATCTCATTTTAAGTGCCATGCATGGTGTATACTTTTGACGTATGTATACTTGAAGTACATACTACAGCAGTATACAGTGCTGATGTTCTTCGTAACACCATGCTTCGAAGTACTTGTACTGATATCACGCCCTCCGTGGTGCCCACACGAGGGAGAACCATTGAGGGGCGCGTAGTAGAAAATACCATGTTGCACACCTTTTAAAGTGATCACTCGCACACACGGCCGTCTGCACTGATGTATACTTCTAAAGTACAAAGCTATGTGGTACTTCCACTAGAAGTACACCTGTAGCATCTCGAAAGTAGAACGTTGCACACCTTCTTGATGGACCACTCGCACACGCGGCCGTCTGTGCTGATACTGACCAGCACCTCAGCGTCGCCGCGCTCCGCGCCCTTGCCCACCCACTTCACCTGCACACCCACACACATACACACGCACACAGGCACCCATAGCAAAACAGCAGGTATTACTGTTATGCGCGCAGATGATAGTGCCAACATGCCATGGGAAGCTCGCACAAAGCACATCGCAGCGCTGCCTACTTCAACTACTACTTGCAGTACACTGCTTGCTGTGCATCTCCTTGCCGACAGCCCACAGCTACAAGTATGTCTATGGTAGCTTGACACATAATACATGCATGTTAGGGGTTGATTGCCATGCCAGCTTCCATGGCACCCAGGTGCTGCCCACCCACAAGTGCGAACCAGCCAAGCCCCTGTCAGTACTGTCTCAGAACTTGCAGTGACGGCGGCGGCAGCACCACCCATGCACCTGCCACACTGGCTCGTCGTGCTTCCCAGCGCCGTCTACTTCAACCACTTCTGCTATGAGCTACACAGCCATACGTGTTGTGGCGGCAGTGGCGGCGGCGGCGGTGCCGCCCACACTCACCTGCCACACAGGTTCGTTGTGCTTCCTGTCTGTCTACTTCAACTACTTGAAGTATACAGTGCCGCCCAGCCACCTGCCACACGGGCTGGTTGTGCTTCCCAGCGCCGCCTATTTTCATTACTTCTGCTATGAGCTACACAGCTATACGGAGCCACACATGGTGCCCAGCTGGCTGCCACAAGCCATATTATTGTTACTAAAACATATTGTGGCGGCGGTGGCGGCGGCGGCGGTGCCACCCGCACGCACCTGCCACACAGGCTCGTTGTGCTTCCCGGCGCTGGTGCTGGACTCCGCAATGGGCGAACCATAGCCACCGTCGCCGTCGCGCGCATTGTCGCCGCGGCCGCGCGCAATGTCGTACACGGCTATGGCGCCGTCGTAGCGCCCCACCGCGAGGAAGTTGGGGTGGCGCTCCGAGAAGGCCAGGCAGGTCACGCCGCTCGGAGTTCTGAGAGGGGAGGGGGGGGGGAGCGGAGGAAGGGGGGGAGCACGGGCGCGCGTGGGAGTGTTGAGAGAAGACGGTTAGGGGGGAGGGGTTGTGGTGGTGGAGGGTACAGACTCTGTGGCCGGATTGTGGACATGGACATCACTTGTGGTGTCGTTCATGTGGGTTGTAATAAAATGGAAAAAAATGCAAAATCGAAGAGACTTGCATACAACAACTTGCGGCAAGGGCATTGCTTGAAGCTGCTAAGGGACATGAGTGGTCCCACGTAAAAAAGGGACAGCACAGTAGCCACTTGGGCACCTACACGTGGCCAATGAAAACTGCATGTATGTCGCCAGTGAAAATTGTGCGTTCGGTACACGTGTCCTGCGCAACAGCAAAAAAGCACACGCCCCCAATTCTCCTGCTGAAGACATTGAGCTACGACAAGCGCACGGGGGGCAGCACTGCCTCCGCCGCTGCCGCCACCGCCAATCCTGACGGTCATGCACAGCGCAGCACACTTTGTGCAGCATACCACCACACAGCAGCACCACGCACACCACCCATGCAGCCACCGCCAGCAATAGTAATGAGTTCAACTTTGTCCTTATTTTTTTAAAGTAATTCTAGACCTGTTTCTTGGGTGATAATTTTTTCCAGTACATTCAATGACAACTAAATGTCGCTTGTAATAAAAAAACCACTCCCAACAGCACTGCCGCCCACCTTATGACACGCTCTGGCCACCCCGGGTTCCTTACACTCCAGAACAGCACGCAGCCCGCCTGGGACGGCGCAGGGGCGGTGCGCTGCAGCAGCGGGCCGCAGTCTTGGGCGGCGCCGGCGGACATGAAGGGGGCAGCGCGCGCCGGCCTCTCTGCGGGGCGGGGCTCGCTTGTGGTGGTGCACGCTGTAGTGCCGTAACCGGCCGCCAGGAGGTCCTGGGGGGGGGGGGGGGGGGGGGGGGAGGGTAAGTGGCTGTGTTATGGCTGTGAGCTTGGGATGCGAGGAAGCACCGGGCGGGGTTGGCGGCGGCGGTGATAGCAGCGTGCACTCTGGGGAGGGGGGGGCTGTAGGTTATGGCTCAGGCTGAGTTTTGAGGGGGAAACCACCAGGTGGGGTTCGCCGCCGGCGGTGATAGCAGCAAGCATCCTGTGCCGTGCAGATATGCGCTCCCTTTTCGGCCAGTGTTATGTGGCAAGATGGGACATGAGGCATGGCAGGCTGGTGTCGGCCACCCAGCAGCATGCATTGTGCGCATGCAGCCTGGCGCTCATGCAGCACTGCACGCGCGCCGCCATGCTCACACCGCCACACCTACAGTCAAGTCACACCTGCCAGAGGTATCTGGAGTGGGCTGCTAGCACAGAAACCACAAGGCATGGCACCGCACACTGTGGCATCGGCCTGGCATTCTCGCCCTGGTATCTGGTCTCAGCAACCTTTAAGTTTACAGTGCACTCGCGATTTAGTACGCTTTGATTCAGTGTGTTATGCAGCTTAGTGCGGGGTCCAGAGACCTGTCACACTCCACATGCTTCTGTACAAACACTATAGTACGTACTGTAGTACGCCCTATTTATTTTACTGCGGCTCTTGATAGTGCGGGGTGCTAGGGGGATGCCACGCTCCCCACCACTACACCTAGTGCCAACTCACACCCCGTCAAGGCATGTCGGGCGGCTGCTAGCACAAGACGGCGGCGCCGCACACTGTGGCTTCGGCCTGGAATTTGCGCCTCAGCATCTGGGCCCAGCAACCTTTCTTCGGCAGGCAATAGCGTAGCACGCCGAGGCGCGCGCAGACAGGCGAGACTCGTTATTTTTGCCTGAATTTAGACTTATTTCACACTGCACCTGGTTGGCGCTCTGGAAGCTGAGCGCCGTCACGACCCGCCCCACCGCAGGGCCCGCGTGCGCCGCCATGGCATTCCCAGGAAACAGGTGTGTCCACAGCTTATCCAAAGACAACGCCCCCCCGCCCCGTGCATCCGCGCCCGTGGCATCCGCCCTGCTGCTGCCGCCAATGCTGGGGGAGTCAGGGGGCTGGGGAGAGTTGGGGCGGGAGGGGAGGCCCCCCGCGGCGGCGGCGGCGGTGGTGGTGGCGGCGGCGGGGGGGGGCTGCTCCTCCAGCGGGGGCAGGTTGCGGTACTGCAGCTGTTTTTCTGTGGTGTGGTGGGACGGTGTACAAGAGGTGCGGGGAGGGGTTAGGGGGGGGGGGCAGTGGAAGTGGAAGTGCTGCTTTGAGGGCGAAAGCTGTGTGCTTACGTTGGGTGCGGTAGTACGTGGCGGCGGCGGGGGGGGGGGGACCAGTGACACATAGGCATAGCAGCGGCAGCGTTAAGCATCGCAGCTCCAAAGGGCGTGTGTGAAGGGGGAGGGTCTTACCTAGGAAGGCGTTTTGCAGCAGGCTGCGCTCCACCAGCTCAAGCGCCGCCAGCAGCTGCTGCGAGGCCAGCACCTTTGCCGCCCTGCAGCATGGAAGCGGCACCAAGCGGTTACACACCATGTCAGCAACTGCCTGTCAAGTACAGGATGGATTAAATAGGGGTGCCTGGCGTGGATGCACAGCTTCTTCTTCTCCTGTCCTGCACTTCAGGTTCAACTTTAACTGGTGCCCACATGCCCTCATGTCTCCATGATTGATATACAAACTAACTTCAACTGCAGGTCCTTCAATGTTGTCTGCTAGCGCTGTCACTGCCGATGCGCAGCAGCAAGGTGGGCCAGCAACAGCGGCAAGCAAAAAGCTGTTCAGCGGGCGTCATCATCTGCCAGGCTGAGGGTTGAAGTTGCGGGCCTCAAGTTGAAGTTGCGGGCCTCAAGTTGAAGTTGATACAGTAGTCACAGACACAATAGGTGAGGGCATCTGCGCGCCGGTACAAACTACGGGTAATTAGTCGGACGGGTAGGGTGTGCTCAGCAGCGAGACGTGCTTGTACGCTGCGAGGGCGGGCGCAGCACCAGGTGCTACCGCCGGGACAGTTGAAGTTGGCAAGTTGAAGTTTGCTTGCCTGTGCTTGGCGAGCAGCGCCGCCGCAGCCTCTGGGCTGGTCTCCTCGTCATCGATCATGCCGCCGCCACCTGCGCGACAGCAGAGGACAGCCAGGGCTCCTTCAGTGTGTCTGCACGCAGTGATGGTGGCTGCTAGCAAGAGTTGCAGGTGTACCTGTAAGCGTTTCACAGAAGTGCAGTGCTGCGAAAGCAGAGTATGAATCTCCCCGGTTGTGTCGCCGAGCCTTGGCCATTGCTTACAAAGGGGGAGTTCTTGTTTGGGGGGCGGCGGGAGGGGTGTTAACCGTGGATGTATGTACAGTATAGTGTATATACTTTGTACTACCACTACATGCACACAACTCCTACTAGTCTCATGCACTTCAAGAAATATATTTGCATACAGGTAGCTCCCAGTGTTGCAGCCAGACGCCCCTCGTCCGCCAACCGGGGAGAACTTATTGGGGGGAGGGGGGGGGGGGCAATGCTGGGGGGGGGTCTTATACACCATCATCCACGGTACAGCGATGTGAGCACTCATGTAGGAGCCACAAGCTCCAGGTCTGCCCAGTAGGGGCTTCACCACACGGGTTGGGGCCATTCGAGAGACGGCATCGCGACAGGTCGCGGCTACAAGGCAGCAGGCGCACACCTACCGCGGCGCAGAGTCCATGGGCATGCGGGTATTTTAAATACGCTTCGCAAGCACTTCAAGTATGTACTATAGTATACTACGTTGTACATAGTATAATTATACTACTACTAGTAGTATATTTAATATATATATATAGTAGTATTGGAAGAGCACGTGTACGAGGGCGTGCGGTGCAGCAGAGCGCCATGGCAGCGCTGCGCAACGAGTCGCTTAAATGGCCGCGCTGCCACAGCTAGGCTGCACTACCACAAGTCACGGGGTATAATAACTTGTGGTTATCATGTAATCTGACAGCTTTTTTTTTTGCCAACACGTTTTCTCTCAACAGCTGCCATGACAAAGGCACCGCAGCTGCAGGTCATAAGCGCCGTGGCTTCAACTCTTCGAGGCATCCACAACGCAGTTCCCTACGGCATGCCAAAAAAAAGTGGTAGAAAACGATACACTGGAAAGCGCTGGTGTACCCCGTGAATGACATGCATATGTATACATCAAAGTACACCAATATACTTCTACGAAAGTACCGATATATATATATATATGGTACTTCCAAGTGTGTCCCTCAAGAAGCATCTACACTCCTGAAGTGTATTCACACTGTATGACATATTGGTGTATCACCAGTACTTGTTGAAGTACATGTGCAGCATGCTGGTGCTACCCACCGCCGCCGCCGGTGACGTTGATTCCGCTGCCAGTGGCCAGGTCCATGGTGCTTGCGTGTGTGCCTGTGTTTGAGGTGCCATTGCTGCTGCGCCGCCGCTGCCCCCCCGCCGTTCCCCCCGCCGCCGCCGCCGCAGGCGGCTGCGCGCCCGCCGTGCCTCCCCCTTTGGTCGGTACAGCCTGAGGCAGTGGGAACGCCAGGTGTGGCAGTGTGTGCATGCGAGAGGGGGTTACGCAAGTCATGGGATGTGACTTCATGCACATGCGAGGTGCAACTGAGTTTCAAATATACTACAGTAGTGCATACTACAGTAGCACTACTGTAGTACTTTGAGGTATAATACTTCGAACTATATACTGTACGTACATCCACCATATTTTTTCAACATTTTCTATGCTGTTACCCGTCGTTACTCTCAACACCTCGGGGGTGTCTTGCATTTTCAAGCAGCGGTGTTGCCTGCAAACGCGGGGTGCGTCAAGCCGACCGCCACAGGACATGCATCTCCAGGCGCCACGAGGCTTGCATAGGCGCCCCCGTGTTGTGGTTTGCATGTGACAAAGCCAGGAGACACCCGGCCGCAGATGCGTGCACAACATAGGCGCGCAGCAAACGCTGAGCAGCGGCACCCCCACCAGCACAGCTGCAAGCGTTGCCAAAAGCCCGCGGCGGTGCACCCAAGAACGCAAAGGACACTGCTCACAAACCCCGCTCACCGTGCCACCCCCTCGCCCCGTTGCACGCAGCTGCTGCCCCGAGCCAGATGTCCCAGCTCCCGCACCACCGCCCGAGTGCACGCCGCTAACGTGGTGTCCGCTGCCGGTGGTGTGGCCGCCAGCGTCACCGCCGCCGCCGCCGCCCCCGCTGGCGTGCTGCGACAGCGGCGGCGGTGCGGTGGTGTGCTCGGTCTCGAGGAGGCATCCAGGGGCGGCGAGGGCCAGCGCCACCATGTCTGCCACCTGGGGTGACACGCCCGCCGCTGTGAGCGCAAAGCTGCCACCTGGTTTGTAGCAAGTGGAAGCGGCAGTGGAGGTGGCGGTGGCAAGGAGGGGGGGAGCAGCGGCGGCCGGTGGCAGTGGCGGTAAGGTCGGCAGCAGTGGTGGCGGTGGTGGTGGCAGCGGAGGTAGCGACCGGGGCAGCGGCAGTGGTGATGGTGGTGTCGGCGGCAGTGGCAGCAGCAGCAGCAGCAGCAGCATGTGAGCTGTACTGCAGCACTGTTACAGGACACTCACTCAACCGCAGCACAATGGTACAGGGAGGGCGAAACGGCTGGCAAACCTTGTGCAGCCGGGGTACGCTGTGGTCACAAGGCTCACACTAAAACAGTACAGCATGAGGCACCAGCAATCGTAATATCTTTCAGGTCGTATTTGATCTTGTGGGCGTGCAAGTGCCCATGCCGCGCATGCCAGCACACCCATGGCGACGGCACATGCCTTGCAGCGAAGACACACAAACTCACAACTGTGAACACCCAAGAACAATGTATTATATACTTCGAAGCACTTAATTATAATTATTTGCACTGAGCGAATGCCTGCGCACCTGCAGAGGAGGCGCCTTTGTTGGTGTCGCTGCTGGCGCCGCCGCCCCTGCCGCCCACCCTCTTGTCCATGAATGCCGCCTCGTCGCCGCCCGCGGCCTCCGCTGCCAGCGCCGCCTGCGCACACGAACACATTGAATGTTGGCGCACACATTGAATGTTGGCGCATGCATTGACAGATCACCCCACAGGCTTCGGCCTGGCGTTTTTGCCCCAGCCACGGCAGTATGTAGGCAAAGCAACCTTTTAGGATTCTTTCACATTGGATGTTGGCAGTTTCAGCCTTGCAGGGCGTGTACGGGGTCCCCCTCCCGGAGTGTGTGGGCTTGCGGGAGCGAGCAAAGGCACCTAAAGGCGCTGTAGTGGACACTCACACAGAGGGAGTGGGGTGAGGTGCCTGCGGCGCTGGCGGAGGGCGCAGTGGAGGTTGGTGTGTGGGCAAGCACTAGTGCTGTAGGTTGCATGAAAATCGCACTCCTCCCACCCCCAGTTGCGCGCAGCAAGTTCCTACACAAAGGAACTGCTGCCGGCAACAATACAGCTGCGACGCTCAGAACCTATAAGTGCACAGAGGGGCTGCGGCTGCCAGCAAACACACACACCGTAGCACCGGATGTGCCGCCAACGCCTGCGCGGGGCTGCGCAATGCACAGTCAAGTTGAAGTTTGAAGTTGAAGCCAATATGTTGAAGTTGAAGATGAGCACACGTACCTGCGACGCCGCGGCGTCGTAGATCTCCCACGGCATGGCCGAGGCAGAGGCGTCTTTGGTGGGTGGCGGCGCGGCCATGGCCTCTTTGTGCTTTGGCGGCCAGTTAAGCGTCTGTGTATGCCTCTCCTGGGCGGTCTCGCCCCCCTGAGCCGCTCACAAACGCACAGCGCGCGCAGAGAGGTACACAGCTCACATTAGAGTGCATGGTGCTGAGCACCGCCTTCTTGTTGGCTGGCAACAGGGGACAGCATGCTCAATCATGCCTTTTCCAGTCATGTGCACAGCGGAGATGTGCTTGTTGGACATGCTGCTTCAGTTGCACACCATGTGCACAGGGCTCTCCGCGCCCCAGGCGAAGTTCAATTGAAGTACACAGCGGAAGTTGGCGGCGGCTGAGGGTGGTACTGGTGCGTGTGGTAGACAGCAAGGATAGGGGTGGGAGGCAATGGCAGCACAGGGACCCCTATCATGTTTGGAAAATATGAAGAGGTGGGAATCTCCAGCAGCCACTGCATTTTCCAGCAAAAATCGGCTAAAAAAAACAGTACTGGAGCAGATAAATTGAGATGGTGTTCGAATCGGCATGTTGGGGTATGGCATTGGCAATTGACAAGTGGAGGGTGTAGTGCACGAGGCGGTACCGTGGCGTGCAGCCAGGGCGCAACCTGCACCTGCCTGTGGACCACGTAACACTTGTGCCCCCCCAAAAAAACAACACGAGCAGGATGCGCATTCATAACTGCTGCGTGTACACTGGACCGCGTGCGACACACAGCAGAGACGATGTGTGCGCGCCCAAAGCCATGATGCGTGCGCGTATCTTTGGTGCGCCACGAGCGGGCCCGGGGGTCGCGTCCTGTGACAGAAGGCGAGCTGTGAAAAAAAATAAAGTCTACACCCAAATATGGCACCCAAATATGGCTTCTGTACATGTACATTATCTTATGCTTGGTGATCGGTTACAGCATATCAAGTTTTCACACCCTAGACGACGGCGACGGGTTACGACGGCTTGCGACGGAAACCGTCGCGAACGCCTACGCCGGGCTGC